>CM042015.1:75705309-76015309 GCA_023525715.1 Cichorium intybus
TTCTAGCTTTTATAAATTTCAATTTTTTCATTAAAATGAATAATTTCAGAAGGTCGCCTTCTATCACGCACTCGTTCCAAGCATCTTTAACCACCACATCCAATTCTTTGTCTTGAAGCCACGAATTGAAGAATTTGAAAGGAACTAAACCATAAAACCTTGACACTTGCTTAAGTATTACAGGTTTATGATCTGAATGCAGCCGTGTATCACAGTTAACTTCAAAATTGGGCCACCAATTTCCAAAATTTTCAGAGACAAGAAATCTATCTAATTTTGACATTTTTGTCCCACCCCCTTTAATCCACGTAAATTTGGAACCTTCCATTTTCACATCAGTAAGGTTATTGTCTTCTATAAACCTGTTAAATAGATCAGATGCTTTTTTATTCAACACTGAACCTTTTCTTTCATGATTACCTCTAACTTCGTTGAAATCTCCGAATACCACCGAAACTCCCATCCAATTGTCTATAACTTGAGTTACAAATTTCCACGATTCTTCCCGTTTAGTATGATCTTGGCTGGCATAGATATTGATAAATGAAACCAGAACATTATTCTCTTGCCAGTTCCCCTGAACTGTCACACAATCTTCTCTAATTATCGCTTGTTCCTTCTTGAATAGATTTTTGTTCCAAATATTGACAATCCCCCCACCTTGGCCACTACTCCCTTTATAAATAAAATCGAAATCGTTACTTCCCCATATGCTTTTTATGACCATTTCCGTAAGATATTTTCTTTTAGTTTCTTGAAGACCCACAAAAGAAATTTTGTGTTTAAAAATCAGATTACGAATCCATCTAGTCTTGAAGTCGCCAAGACCAAGCCCATTTGAATTAAGAGAAAGAATATTCATGTATTACCTCTTTTTCACCACTTTCCTGCTTCTTCTTTCTTTTGCTATTGCCGCTGCTTTTTTTGAATCCGCATAAATCTCCCACTTCCTCAAATCTTTGAGAGATTTCTTCACTTATAGACGAGCATACCTCCTGTCTTCCTTTTCTATAAAGTCGCATGTAGTCCACTTCTTTATTGAGTAATTGTTTGGTTTGGCTTCTAGTTAATCTTCCTTCAAAATTCCTTCTTGACCCTTTGGACTCCTTCTCGATGTTGTCTTTCTGTTGATCGAATGGACTCAGATTATTTGATTCTTCTATCAATTGGAGTTTTCTCTTGACCATCGTATCTCGCGAAAGAAGAATTTTCATTTTATCTGAAATTTCCCCTAAATCGTTTTCTTCCGTCTGTTTTTCTTTTGTTCTGTTTTTTTTAAGCAATTATAATTGGGTGTGGACTTTGTCGAATTGGACGTGGATCCAATGTCCAGAATTTTAGTTGGACTTGTTTCTTTTTTATTTAATATATTAACCCCACTATCCTGTATCATGTAATGGTGTGGTCCCAGAATAAAAGTGCTTTGATTTTCCCCTATTTTAATCTGACCTTTTGAAGCGTGGTCTTCCTCTCCAGAGTTTTCATTTGCTTTCATACACTCCTTGTTTAGAATAATATGTTGTGCTTCTCGAAAGTTGCCGTTGATTTGTTTAATTATTTTTTCACGCTTTTCATTGGCACACTCTGTCTCGGGACTAGATTCTCGAATGATGGAGTCTTCCCACGCTTGTTCTAGATCGTCATCGGAAAAATTCTCCGGCTCATCCTCGTCGGATGTCTCCTTGTAATCTTCGTCTTCCGATGAATCTTCTTCCTTCTCTCCCTCTGAGTTCAAAGATTTTTTCTCTTCTTCTTGATCAAATATTGTACCTTCTAGTTCTTTTACTCGAATTCTGATGATTTTATTATCAAAACTGATTTCCATTGAATCTTGGATGGTGTACATTGACTTTGTTTTTATACACAAGACTCCAAACGACCAGTCATTATTCAGTTGTGTGCATGGATCCGTGACAATAACTTCACCCCAAATCCTTCCAATTTCAATGAAAGTGTTTGGATTTCTGGCCTGAACTGGGATTCCTTCAATTTTGATCCACGTAAATCTATCTTCTATAATGAAAGTGTCTTCCCATTTCTTCAAGCATTTTAGATGCGCCAGTATTTGACTACTCGCTTGAACCATTTTCTCCTCTTCAGCATTTTTGATGTCGAATAAGACCCACGAACCCCCCAAGTACTTAACCAGATTGTTGCGAAAACCTTCAGCTCTACATAGGTTTGAAATACATTTCAGGCTATTGAAACTTTTTACCTCTCCAATTAATTTCGACTTCAATTCCTGTGTAATATTGTTATCTATCTCCAACTCTATCCTTTTTGTCTCTCCAGTTATCGAGCAATCTTTTTCTATAGTATCGCTGCATTCTTTTAGTACAGTTCCTTTGGTCATAATCGAAAGATTACCTCCTTTTACTGCATCGACAAAAGAAAGATTTTCCCGTCTGAGTCCACTCCCATGCGAACGTTTTTGAGTTTGAGTTTTTAAATTTTCTTTTGGCGTACCCGGCTCCTGGCATATTCCATGGATCGTTGAGTCTCTTGAATCTTTTCTATTCTCTTCCACGATTCTTTTGTTTTTTTCTTTTCCTTGCCTTGTAAATTTAGCCACCTTCGCAAAGAGACGTCTGTCCCCCATGGTCATACTATTCAGACATTCTTCCACTTTGGCTATATCTTCCAAGTTAGTGAATCTAACGAATCCGAATCTAAGACCATGTTTATCCTTTCGTTTACTGATGAAGAGGTCCACCAGCTTTGCTATCCTCGCCATTTTGTTTCGAATTTCTCTCCAGTTCCAAAACCAAGGAAGGTTGGATATAAAAAAAGATGTTGTGTTGTTGAACTCCCATCTTTTTACTTCATCAACCCTCTCGATTCGATCTCTAGCCACCCATGCAAATGCTTTCTGTCTTAGTCCTTCCTGTCGCCGGAAAACATCATAGTTCCGGCCTCCTCCTCTCTCTCTCTCTCTCTCTCGCTCTCTCATATATATATATATATATATATATATATATATATATATATATATATATATATATATATATATATATATATATATATATACATACATACATACATACATACATACATACATACATACATATATATATATATATATATATATATATATATATATATATATATATACATACATACATACATACATACATACATACATACATACATACATACATACATACATACATACATACATACATACATATATATATATATATATATATATATATATATATATATATATATATATATATATATATATATATATATATATATATATATGGTTAGGTTCAATAATGAACCATTAGTTAACCAGGTCCGAGGGACCGATCATGAGCGTCGGAATGCAAAATATCGTTGGTCAGAGAAAATGATGTATATTTACTAGTTGGACGTGCATGTAGATGATTATACCAAAATTTATAATTTTTCCTCCTCTATAAATAGATATTCATATTGATATACAAGTTTTTTCTATACTTTTGGTTCAACTGAAGTGGAAAAACAGGATGTACATCGAAATAGTCTTTCCAAAGACATCTATGAACTATTTCACGGTTTCTATGTATATATCTTCGACATTTTCTAATATGTCTTAAACTTTCAGCATCTGATTGTTCTGCTTCCAAGCATTTTAGCTCCTTGTACAGTTGAAATGTAGATTTACTTATGCGTTGGTCGATTATGAATTCGGAAGCTGAATCATCTAAGGATGATGATCGAATTCCTTATTCTCCTTAAAGAGATTAAGGAGAGAAGACAAGCCTAAAGGTGTCTACCTGATAGAACTTTGTTCTAGCACATGTACTTGATACAATCGTGTAAGAACTAACATTTGTAAATATGTTACAAGGTGTTAAGAGACGTAGCTCAAGAAGAAAGGAAGATGGTGATCCCTACAAAACATGAAGAAGTGATCTTAGCTAGTAGAAAATTTTGCTTATGTAATCACCATGTATATTGTACTATATTACTATGGGTAATGTTATTAATAAAATTTTAGTATTGACTAAAACTATCTCTTGAGTTATCTATATGATTAATTGAAATTCACTTAGTGTTTCTAAATAATAAAATTCAAATTCAAAGGTGACTTATTTTGAGAATTAAATCCACTAAATAAGAACAAAGTGTATCTCAATAAAGCACTAAGACAAAAGCTTTATATGAAGAATACACCAAAAGATTCAAATAAAGTTTGAATCAAACCAAACCAAGATGTAATCAATTTATTTATACAAACATCGAAGGCATATACCAACTTCAAGGGTGTGGTATCTTAAAGGCAAATGAGAAAGTATCATTTGATATATGCAATTGAGGTTTATATAAAAACTTAATCACCACTCTTATCTTTAATAGTAGTGAAAGAACAAAGGTTTAGATAAGAATGATACAAGAGTATGTATGATCTTATAAAAACCATATGGTGTTAGATACTACCTTATGTTTGTTTATGAATCAATTTTATGAGACATAATCTATACACTTCTATAATGAACGCTTGTCATGATTAGAGTAATCCTTGT
This sequence comes from Cichorium intybus, assembly GCA_023525715.1. Classification (NCBI taxonomy): domain Eukaryota; kingdom Viridiplantae; phylum Streptophyta; class Magnoliopsida; order Asterales; family Asteraceae; genus Cichorium; species Cichorium intybus. The sequence continues at coordinate 75,709,821 of CM042015.1, forward strand.
GAGATAAATATTTCCTAACCACTTGGATTACCTTATCTTGACAAGGTTGTGCTAAAATAGGTAATGGAACAAGGTTTATCTTAACCATTAGTTATTAACAACTTCATAAGTTTTTCAATAAGTATTAGTGTTAAAGGTTAATTCATAATTGAAATGGAAGCTGCAACTTAATGTGTCTTTAAGAGTTTTCAAATAAAATAAAGGAAGAGGATAGTCTAAAATATAAGAACTCCTAGTGTGACAATCAAAACTTTTGATGTTAGTAAAAGTTATGTAATGATAATGATGAAGTATTTTTTTTATTAAGTCTTTTGCTAAGTGTTTGATAAAAAGTGGAGAGATTGTTCAAATATATTTATTATGGAAATGTGTAGATTAAGCCATTTCATTAAGTCCTTAATAATGTTTGCATATGATATAGCTGAATAAACAAGAATAAATATGAAAATTTTCAAACAGTTGTTAATTAGGAAATTAGGATATTGACATTATTTTACTATTGAATAACTCAAAATGGGGTTTGAATTGCAAATTTTAAAACATTATGAGAGGTGGAGTTCTTGAGGATATGAGAATGAAGGAAAAAAGAATGGAAGCATTTGGAGTTGGGATGAAAGAGTTAGGATAGATTGAAGTTTGGCAAAAACTACTATAAATCAAAAATTGGTCAAGTTTAGACCTGAATATCAGGAAATGCAATTAGAATTGAAGGAATTTCAGTAGGAGTAAGTTTTAGATCTTTTTCTTAGCTTTCTAGGCATATGAAGTTTGTAAAAATTGGAGTTAGTATGAGGAAGTTATGGATGTTGCAAGTTTGAACAAAAATCATGATGGATTGGGAAAGTTGGAAAATTATCTAAGAAAGGGTATGTACACGGGTCGTGTGAAAATTCACCTCCAGCTACTGCATTCTTCTCACACGGGTGTGCATTCTTCTCACACCTATTCAGTATGCTCGACACTTTTGAGACACGTGCAGCTGCGTGGGGTTGCCAGATCAGCTTTATTTTTATACCAAACACCCCATAAGCATGACAAGTGTTTTCCACTATTTCCTAATAACTTTATGGACAAAATTTGGGGTAATTACAACTATTTTCCTCTCTTTCTTCATCACATTTCTATCTGAAGAACACTAGGTGTGTTCTTGGTGTAATAGTAGGTGAACTTCAATCAAGCTTCAATCCTAAGTGTTTCAAGGGGCTTTTTATTGCATTCTCTTCTTCTCAAGGTAAGCAACATTTCCCTATGATTTATTTAAGCTAATTCCTTAGAATCTTTATGATGGGATGAACCATACTTTTGGAAAAATTGGGGTTTCATGAAATTGATGATGGGTAATGGTTGCTAATGGTTAGAAATGACTTGTAAACAAACGTTTGCAATATCATCAAACCTTCAATTAAAGTTGGCATTGGTCAAAATTCTACAAGAACCATCGATGGATTATGTATATATAAGGATAAATATGACATGTTTAACAAGACGGTGTTATCGGATGAAGTAATTGTTCAAGAATTAGCAAGTAAATTCTTGGGATAATTATTGGTGGGATTGTAAGTATCATAATGAATAAACTGAAGGTATTGAATGTAGAATCAATGTGATGTGATTAAGTATATTCATAGGAAAGATTAGGTTTATCATAACCTTGAATGGTATGGATACCAATTAGTTATACATAGTCATAACTAAGGTATATTATTGGATTAAGTGTTTGTGAGGAATCTCCTATATGAATGAAATGTACTATAAGTGTTAATGAGTATATATTGTTTAATTATAATAGGTGGGAATCAAGCTGGTACTCAAGAAATGGGTCCGTGTGCTTTAGGAATTGAGTAGCTTTGTCTTCTAATCAAGGTGAGTACATGTGGCATTTTTCACTATGGGATACATGGAAAATTGATTTTAAAAGTTTTTACATGAATTTCAAATATGAAATGAAGTGCAAGCCTTTTACTTATGATATGTTTCTGAAAGTTTTTGAAGAATGCTTATGAAAGAATGTTTTGGCAATTATTCTTATAAATGTTATGAAAGAATGTTTTTGGCATCTAACCTATGAATGTTATGAAACATTGTTTTGGCATTTGGCCTTAATGTATTGTGAATGAATGTTTTGATGATTAGCAACATTATATCAAAAAGTATGACTGGTATATGAGATAAGAACGTATTTAGCAAGAACAGTGGTTGAAACACACTTGTACCCGTGTCAGAACGTTCCCGCAAAGGAATCTAGAGGAGTCTACTGGGGTGGTACCAACCCCTTCGCGAAGCAGATGTCCTAAAAGCATAAGACGCTAGGGTAGACTTATTTTGTTCTATCCATCATAGTCTAGACTTGGGGTATCACCAAGAGTGATTAATACCCTAAGTATAAAAATTCAGTCATGATTGAATCCAAGTCAAATTTAAGTAATGAGAGTCTTGTATGTGAAAGATTTTTACTTGATTTTGTCATGGAAAGCCTTACAAGCAAAATAATGTTATGTTTCAAATGGTAAAGATTTTGATAAACAATGTCATGATATGTTTTGATTATAAAACCCATGTAGCTCACGAGACGTTTTCATCTTACGTATTTCATTTTTATGTCATGTACTCCAGGTTTGGGCTCGAAAGAGTAGATTGTCAAGATGTTATCCTAGTAAAGCTTTCAGAAATATTAGACGGGGTGGAGCTTATGATAGCACTCAACTTTTGAGATTATGGTTTAATCCTTTTCTGTGCTTGCTATGGTTTGTATGGAATAAATTTGTAACACCCATGGTTGTAAATATGTAAACTGAATGTTTTGTTGGTTTTTGTTAAACCACATTTTGATATTCATGTCTTGTAAACATGAAATATATTAAACCATAGCATCATAAACCTTTAAGAAATATGGGATGTTACACTTAGAACATCTTAATGATTGTGAAATTGTCTCACAACTCAATTAGATCATTAAACGCATTGGAGAAAATAAAGGAAGAATAATGTCCAAAGAGTTTAAGAACTCTTAGAACACCTTGATAATTGTAGTACAATATCACTACTGCAAAGAAAACTATATAGGATGAAATGAAGCTTATTAGATATGGTTCCGCCTATGATATATATGATAGTGTATTTCCTTATAGTTATGGAACTATCCCTACTTACTTCAATATATATATATATATATATATATATATATATATATATATATATATATATATATATATATATATATATATATATATATATATATATATATATATATATATATATATATATATATATATATATATATATATATATATATATATTATTGAATGTATATATAACATCAACCCAAATAGTAAACAAGACACCTTAAACAAGTTTGTATGAAATTTTTTCCATACTTATCTTCATTAAATGTACGATGAGGTTTATGTAAGACATAAAACTTCAAGATTTACTTAATACATATTTGTAGAATATCCTAAAGATTGTTTAGGTTATCAATACTACAAATCTCACCGAAAATTAAAGGTTTATTACCTAGATAAGCTAAGACATTAGAATATTTCTAAAAGTCAAGGCTAGTGGGAGGTTTGTGAGATTTGAAAAGTTCAAGATCCAAAAAGTCCGATCCATAAAGGTTGAAACAAGTAGTTAATAGAAGGTTGTTAGACTTAAACAATTAAGATTGATGAAAAGTTGGTAAAACACAAACTGTTTGCAAAATAGGTAAACCATTGAAAATTTTATTTTTCTCATGACCAATGAGGAATGATACCTAAAGCTCTGATTGAAAGGTTAATTTCCAATTTGTTATGTCATATTTTGAATCTGACTAATGGTTTTTAAATACCGTAATAATAGAGTGTTATCCATAAGTGCGTAGTGAAACACTAAGTGTTTGCAAAAATGGTAAATCATTGAGAAATTCACATTTCTCATGAACAATGAGGAATGATACCTGAAGTTCTGGTTAAATGGTCAATTACCATTATGCTATGTCAGATTTTAAAGCTAACAAAGTGGTCAAGAACCATAAACCTAAGGTGGAATCCATTCATGGATTAAAGTAAGCATCTCAATTAGGATCTTCTTTGGTCAAATGTTTTGATTTCATCAAAAGTAAAGATAAGTTGTATTCATATAAAAGCTAGTGGGACGGCATTAAAATTCCTTATATTGTGTGTACGATATACTAACATTTTAGAATATATATTAAAGCATAGCTTGGAAATATGTCTTTATGAGAAAGATAAGAGAAAGATAATCATTAATATCTTTGAGGAAAGATCGAAATTTGACTCAGCTTTGAGTTAAAGTTTCATATAATAGTTATATCTTGAAGGAGTCAAGATAGAGGAGTATAAGGACAAATTTCTTACAAAATGATATAAGATCATGTTTAAGCATTTATTAATCTCCAAACTCAAGTTTGATTTGATAGATCAATTGGATTTTAAATACATCATACATGGAAAAATATGCACTAAAATGAATTTGTCGTTATAAGCATGACATAAAGGGGACAACAATGAGACACAAAGGGAAACTTATAAGATGGCTAGAAAGAACATTCTAAGGTACTTGCGAAGAACCTAAAAGAATTATTGCTTTATTTCGGGAATTGAAATAAAGTCATTGTATAAAGAGTTATAATAATGGTAACTTCTATTATGGAGAAGATAGTCGATCAGAAAACTAAGAAGTCTCCATCATAAATTAAAGGAGAGTTGGAATAGGTCCATTTAAAAATTCATAAATTAAAGGAGATTTTCACTTGAAGAATTCCAACTAAAATAAGACTGCATAATTTCTACAAAAGCAAAGAATATGTTGCCTCTTCGGAAGCTTAAACAACAAGATGCTTTGTGAACTAGGTTAATTCCTACTATTCAAAATAACCTAGCAATCCTTTTTGAAAATAAGAGTCACCTTTAAGCAGGTGACATACTCTAAGTCACAAAGGAACACCAAGCACTTATGGTATTAACTATGGAGTTAACTGAGAGATACCTTGTATCCATAAACTTCAGACAAATCAATGGCAAAAATATTAACAAATCTCCTCTTAAATGCTAAAGATGAAGATTCAGACTTAAGCTATAGAACTTGTGTAGTTTTAGTAACTAATTTGGAATTTAGTATTTGGAACGCTAAGCAACAAGTATGGTATATATAACTTGGATATATAGGATATTATCTATAAGTTATTAATTTTTTATCTATATTAACATGTTTAATCCATGAATAATTTAGCAATTATTATAAATGTCCATAGTCGATCATAATAATGGGTGTTATTGTGAACTAAGACTAATATGAATTGGATTTGTTGACTTTCAAGAGTGAAAGGGGCAAAGTGTTCCAAGCCAAGTTCATATATACTTATAGGAAGATAAGTGTTGGACATGACCCGTGACATCGCAGCGGTCGTCATGCGGTCAAAAATAATAAAATGACCTCACTCTCACTTAGCACAGTGGTAGTCAGGGTCGATCCACATGAGTTACGTGGTTAAGGTAGGCAACAGATTACCAACTGTAGTGTCACTTCTACAGCCAGAGGATCTAGTTTCCGACTTGTACCCAAAACAATCCCAAAAATCACAAATCAATAAATCCAACACAAGCATCAACTAAACTAAACCCAAAACTAACCTAAGTACTTACTGAAATCAGAAATGTATTTCAAAATCAGAAGTAACAAATATCAAATCCAAACATCCAACACAATCAAAACATCCAAAATCCATTCAAAAGCATAAAATACCGAAAATAGAGCAATTAACACTAACTGAATGATTACTATTAAAAAGTGAGATCCCAATATTTCAAAACAGTAAACATGAAATTTAAAAACTAAGAACCAATGCCAATGGTTGTCACACCCAAAGACACTAGCCAAATCTTCCAAAATCACTAAGCTAATTGGAAATTAAAAGAGAAAAACATAAAATACCAAATTATGGTTGCTGAAAACTGAAACTCGGAGTCAAAGAAGCCTTGGGAGTCGTTCCTATGCCAGGTCTTTGCTGCATTTTTCGACCTAGAACCCTCTATTTATAGTTGCAAAAATTAAGAGGCCGCCACGCACAAGTGAAATCCGCGGCGCGCGTGCTGGTTTATCCCCGTTTTCTCGGCATTTGAATCTTCTCCACCGCCTTAATGCTGAGTCGCCGCGTCGCGCCGTTACACATTCCACGACGCGCGTGCGAATTTGCCTGAATTATCTTTTTCTTCAAACTTCTTCCATTTTGTATGCTTTTAGCCGCTGTTTACATCATTTCTTTCCAAACAAGCACTGGCACAAAAAGTGAGAATACCACAACATATATAATATAATTTCACTAAGAATAGGGCTCAACAACGACTAAAATACTTGATATTACTAGGCGTTGTCAACCCGCTTCAAGATTAGTTCATGGATCGTCGTCATAAGTGAATCTTAAACAAAGGTTTTCTCGTTGTGTCATTAGGCCTGAGATACATATTAAGGACTCAAGACTATAGGGAGTACTATACTTTGATGTGGTTAAATGTTATCTTGAAACATAGTAGTTATAATGGACATATCAAGTGTAGTATGAACTAATGAGAGGCGTATATAGTCGAGATGAGATTTGTTCCTCTTATGTGTTGAGAGTTAGACATCTAAGGCCTGAATAAGTTGAACAAAAATGAGAATGATTGAGATCCATGTCTCATGTTCAACATGATGCCTATAACAAATGGATAATTGATAAATATAATGTTATACACCAAATGTAGCTTTTGAGCTTTGGGAATTGGTTGTTGATGAATAGTGCATACTTCATACGTTATTGGGGCAGTAAAATGTTGCTAGAAATTAACCACTATTGGTACCAATTTATAATGAATCTTGATCAAGTGGGAGATTTCTAGTACCAACTGCTCAATAATAATTTTAGAATGGTGTCGCCAATATACATATGATCCTAAAGGATCACATCAATAACAAGTCATGATATCCTAATGAACATTTAATGTGAAATTAAGTTTCATATCAAAATGATCATAATACTTGTGTTTATGATTTAATGTGATGAAATTCAAGTTCATATGATTTTAAACTTAGAGAGTGTAAATATTTAAGGTAAATATTCAAATCATTTAAGAAGTTAAATGATATTAATAAGTTTATTTAAATGTTAAATGAACACACACACACACATACACACACACATATATATATATATATATATATATATATATATATATATATATATATATATATATATATATATATATATATATATATATACATATATATATATATATATATATATATATATATATATATATATATATATATATATAGTAGAAATACAGGTGATGTGTTTGAAAAGTACACAAATAGTTGTGAAGGTTTTCTTTCTCTCTCTCTCTAGAACTCGAAATCCCTCACTCTCTCTCTCTCTCTCTAGAATCTACTTTAAATTAGTTTAAGGCTCTTAGTTTTGAATACTCTCTTGAGGTTAAAATTTTTGTTTTAACTTCAAGCTTATATATATATATATATATATATATATATATATATATATATATATATATATATATAATAGAAATACAGGTGATGTGTTTGAAAAGTACACAAATAGTTGTGAAGGTTTTCTTTCTCTCTCTCTAGAACTCGAAATCCCTCACACTCTCTCTCTCTCTCTCTCTAGAATCTACTTTAAATTAGTTTAAGGCTCTTAGTTTTGAATACTCTCTTGAGGTTAAAATATTTGTTTTAACTTCAAGCTTAAGAGATTCAAACACTAACACAAGTAAGGTCTAGAAACCAAGGGTAAAGGATCTTCTTTAGTCCTCAACTTCTTCATCAATATCCAACTTACTTGGAACCAAAGGACTACAAAGGTTGTATCTCTTAACCCTCTATGGTTGTATATTTAGTTATTCTTTGCATGCATGCAATACTAACTCTTGGTTTGGGAATAATATTTTCTTACATGTTTGGTTCAAACCGTTTTTTACTCCCACAACCTTTTGTAAACTTGTTTTTTTGAAATCATTTTACTTGATACACTACAAATTCCCAATAAATATCTACGGGATTAACCATGGAATACCCACAGTTCAGAACCTTTTTGCAAAATATGGACCAAAGTCAATCAGGTTTAAGGGTCAAAAAGTGAAAAACAGTTCTGATATGTGGGTAACCTGAGGGTAATACCAAAAGAATTACCCACGAATTTTCTACAGATTAACATATTTATGGAAAATCCATGGGTAATGTCTATAAGATTATCCACGGAGTACCCACAAATTCAAACTTTCTAAAAACAACTTTTTTTTCTTACTTTTAATCACAAATTACCCACAAATTTGATTTTTGTGGGTAATGGCCACACTTCCCGCAGATTTCCCACAAAGTTGATTTATGTGGGTAAGCAGTGAGTAGTTAATTTTACAAATTATGTTTTTACATTTGTGGAAAATCCGTGGCAAATCAGTGAGTAACCCACGGAACTTGTCTGTGGGTAATTTTTGTGGGTGATAGTCATTTGTGTAGTTAGATAACAAGTGCATCCAACGTTAGAATGACTATTTTGTTTCCAAAATAGCCAAATGACGATTTCATCCCCTACGAACGAAAATGTGGCTTCAACTTTCAAGTTCAATGCTGACATTCATACTTTTAAATGATTATTATTTGAAAAATAAAAATAAATACATTACTTGATCTTATTCTTAATATACTATATTTTTGTAACAGCTTCTTACCTATTTCTTCCGATGTAATTATCTTTCTCCAAAATCAAATTAAGATCAACCTTTTTTTTTTTTAAATTAAGATCAACTTTACCAAAAGTCGTTAGCATTACTTTTACCATAATATCATAATTATCAGAATTCTAACATGTCCAAGAAGCAGTTGAGGAAGAGCTTTTTGGTGAACATTAGTTTTACCATAATTATAATGGTCAAGATTTTTAAATATCCAAGAAACAAATAAGAAGTGACTTTTTGATAAATAACGTTGAAGGATTGGTGATAGTCGAGACCTTGGGTCTACTTCTCAATCTCACAACAATTTACAACTTTCTTTTTGTCTTCCCTCTTTTAGCCAAAATAGTTAAATACATAAACCAACCTCAAGGTTTAAGGATATAACATAAACTTCCTCTAAGTTTGCACTACTACAAAAAGAATATCAAATATGTCACTTGTTTGGACCTCATATAAGGTTTCATATAAATCGGTTCAGTTCGGTTTGGATGCCAAGTTGCCAGCCTCTAGGAGACTGACCAAACAATATATCGTATTCTTAAATTTCTCATATCGAAAATTCATTCTCATGTTATGGTAAACTTGAAAGGTATATTGTCATTGAGCAATATTTGTCTTTTAAGAAAACATATTAGAGAAAAACGCATCAAGTATCTATTCTTGGATAATTGAACATGGAAGTTATTGAACCAAATAACCATTTAAAATTAGCCATAATAAGTTTTGTTTGAGTTACAGCAACAATGTTTCAAACAAAAAGCCAAAAATAAAACAGTTATTTTACGTGGTTACAACTACAACAATCAACATCCAATTTCCCACAAAGCACACCTTCAACACATTTAAGACGAATAATACTACAATTAATCATACAAGAGAACACAACCTAAAACGATTATAAATTGGCAAAATGACAATTTACTCCCCGATTGGTTTCCTTTTCCTACCAAGAACAGCAGCTTTTTGAAACCTTGGCCCACCCATTCGCCAAGTTTTAAATGCAGCAGTCGATGACTTGGCAGCATCATACACTTCAAAATCAAGAAATATGTTGTCGATAAAAATTTTAACAAGTTAGTAATAAAAATAAGCAGGTATTAAAAAACTCACATTTAGTTTCTTCTTTTGTTAATAAAGATAGAAATTTAGGGGTCAACGCAGATGCTGCAGTGTGTGCCTTAATCAAGACTTCCTTGTACCTTGTTTGGAAAGCAACCAATAGCAAAGATCCAATGGTTTTATCACCTATCCTGATTCAAATACAATACAATAAAAAAGACAAATATAAAACTTTTTAAAAATTTAAATGAACTTCGTCCTGTGTACACATTTAGTCATTTTTTTTTGTCTACATTTGGTCACTGAACTTATTTTTGTGCTTGATTTACCCATAAATTTTTTAAAATTGTTCACATTTGTTTTTTTTTTTGTCCACAAATATGACCATTATGTTATTGGTTATATGTGTACAAAAAAATAAGTTTAATGATCATATGTGTAAAAAAAAACATGAGTGAGTGACTAAATGTTAACAATTTTAAAAGGTCCATGGATAAATCAAGCACAAAAATAAGTTTAGTGACCAAATGTGAACAAATTTAAAAGTTTGTTACCCTATCAAGTCATTATCCTTTAAAAATTATATATATTTAAAGATACTCACAATTGCACGATTTTGCATCCTAACTCGTAAAAATACGAACATCGAGATCTTAAATCCACATGTGCACCATCTGCACCTATTTCTTCCCGTGTTCTGAAATGAAAAGAAAAAAGGTACACAAGTAAATGAAAGTACGTTGCTATTTCTTGAAAGTTTTGGGCTTACTTTTTGTTGAAACAAGGAGGAATATTGACGGATACTGCTTGTCTTAAGTGTAGTTCTTGAGCAAGCCAGAATGGTAATTCTACTTTTGACCTTGGTTCTATCTGATTTTTGTAAAAAAAAATGAAAATTTATTGGTTATTTATGTATTTGAAGTGAAGTTTTATTTGAAGTTATTATTATTACCCTGTTTGCTTCATTTGATTCAAACAGACCAACTCCATTTACTGCCTCCAGAAACACTGCTGGAACAAGCTATAAGAAAAATAGGATTTATGAACAAAGTGACATGAATGCAGAATTGATAAAAAAAAGAGATGAGATTCAACCTCTTCATCTGCTAGGATGTCATCAATATCATAATAGTTTGCCATGATTGAATCAAGAGGGTAATGTTCTTGAAATCAAACTGCACAAGAACAGCTTAATTACTCAAAATCATCAACCATCTATGGTGAAAACGAAAATTCATCATTGTTTAAACAGGACAGAACACCATAGCATGAAAATGTAATTAGAAGTCATGCATGAAAAGGAATACAAAATCATACATCTTATTGTAACTATGTATTTAGTAATCTGATCTCAGGTAGTGGCTATAAGGGAGGTGATTGGTAGATTTTTGTTTATAGTTTTACAGTGAACACAGCACTGAAACAGGAACAATCAGAAGAATCATTCAACAGAAACAATGCATTCTAACAGAATGCAGTCTACCAATCAGGATGAATCAATCAGAAAAATCATAATTCAGGAAAGTCAATACAGAAACGGGATAAATCAGGATGAAGCAATCAGGACCGAACAATCAATAGACAATAATTGGAAGCAAGAAAAATCAGGAACAATCAAAAATTACATTAGGACCGAAACATTCACTGATTGTACCAGAACTGGAAGTCTGGAAGAAAGCAAGAGGCAATAAATCAAGAAACAATGAATCTAGGGTTTTGAAAATTGTACCAATGTAGGTCGAACTCGAAGGGCTGTTGACCTGTTGTCGACTTGTACTCTTGTCGGAAGGAGAACGGAGAACGTATGAGGTCGAGGCCACGATCGAGTGATGGAAGTCGGAAAAGCCGAAGAGCTGTTGGGAGTCTCCAGTCGGCTGTCTTAGCGCGAAATGACTCAAAGTCGTCTTAACTGCGCGCTCTTTATTTTTTAATTTGACATTATTTTTTAGAGTAAATTACATTTTTTGTCCCTGTGGTTTACTTATTCTTTCATTTTTAGTTCAACTTTTGAAATTTAACGTTAATGGTTTCTATGGTGATCAAAATATTGCACTTTTGGTCAATTGACCGATAAAAAGATCAATTTATATTTTTTAATTTATTTTTCATTTTTCTTTTAATATTTTATTTATTAAATCAACTTAAAAAAAGAAAAATAAACATATCTCTCTCTCTTCTCGTTTTCTCTCTCTCTCTCTCTCTCGATCATCATTTCCTTTTAAAGCTTATCTCAATCTAAAGGACACAAGAAAAAAAATTTAGTAAGGATTTCACCGTTTTCGCGATTGATAAGTCGAGTACATTTAGACACTATAATTAAGTATTCTTTTCCATGTTTAATTGTAATATGCTAAGAAAAACATTCTTATTTTAGATACCATTCATGCATCAGCTTCCGTCTCTTTGTCTATAATGACTAGAACCTTTATTTTGTTTTCTTCTTCGGGTATAGAGCCTCATATAAGTTAATTTTACTTTGCACCTTATTAATTCTTGTTGGAATCTTAAGTGTCAAGTGGATACTTTTGATCCACCAACCAATTGTCAAGTGGACAATTGATATCTAGATATTATTAAGCAAGTGGCTTTCTATGCAATATATATGCAGTGTACTATCAAGAGCAGTTGAGACACACAAACACATAGCAATATACACACATATATGTAATTGGTTTTTGAGTGATATTTCCAATTAATCAAAGAGTTATTTTGATATATTTGTGTTTTATACAATTGTGATCTTGAATTGGTATCAGAGCTAAATTACCGTGTCCGTGTCCGTGTGAAGACTTGAACTTCTGAAGATGTCAGATGTGGATGATCCAAGTGCAAGTACCACGACTCCTCAGGCCAGGCTCAAGGAGATCGGAGCCACATCGGTGACATGTCCGATGTTAACCCAAACCAATTACTTGGTTTGGTCCCTCCGAATGAAGGTGGTCCTGCGAATACACAAGTGTTGGGATATTATCCAATCGGAAGCAGAAAAGAACGAAGATCGAAATAACCTTGCAATGGGTTTATTGTACCAAGCAATCCCGGAGTCCCTAATCATGCAAATCGGAGATATCGATGATGCAAGGTCCCTGTGGAACGCGATAAAAGCACGTCACATTGGAGCCGATCGGGTGAAAGAAGCCCGGCTTCAAACCCTAGCAACTGATTTTGATCGATTAAGAATGAGTGAAACCGAGTCAATCGACTCGTTTGCCGGAAAACTCTCCGGTCTGGCCTCGAAGTCCGCATCCCTCGGTGAAACAATTGAAGAAACAAAACTTGTGAAAAAGTTTTTAAAAGTTGTACCTCGCCGGTTCATTCACCTGGTCGCATCCCTCGAGCAAGTTCTCGACTTGAAATCAGTCGGGTTCGAAGATGTAGTCGGCCGATTGAAAGCCTATGAGGAGCGAATCCGTGGAGATGAGGGAGGAGATGAACAGGGGAGAGTGATGTTCGTGCGATCTGGCGGCGGTGGAGGTTCGAACGCCGGTGGTTCACGGGGTGGAGGTGGCGGAAAAAATGGCGGATCGGGAAGAACAGAGGATCTCTCGTCGAAATGGAGAAGAAGCAGCAAGGAAGGGTTAAATGAAAAGGAATTGGGCGGGTCAGGCGGAGCAGGCGGGTCAGGCGGGTTCGGGTCAAATGGATCCGGATCCGGAAGTGGATCTTGGTCCAAAAATAAGCCCAATTACTTTAAAAACAAACCCAAAAATAATTCCAATTCGAATTCTGGCCCAAATCAAAACGCGAAAAAGGATTTATCAAAAATTATTTGCTACCGATGTGATAAATCGGGACATTACGCATCCAAGTGTCCGGAAAGAATTCAAAAGTTTCAAGAAATGAATTTTGCCGAAGAAGAAGATGCCGATGAAACCGTATTTATTCACGAGACCGTATTTTTGAATGAAGCGAAGGTGATACCATCTAAATACAATTCACAAGACAATGATGTGTGGTATTTAGACAACGGAGCGAGTAATCACATGACGGGAAATCGCTCATTTTTCTCCGAACTCGACGAAGGAATAACCGGCAAAGTAAAATTTGGCGATAATTCGAGTGTCGCGATCAAAGGAAAAGGCTCAATAATTTTTCAGGGAAAATCAGGCCAACAACGTTTGATAACGGAGATTTATTTCATTCCGGATCTGAAAAATAATATTTTCAGTCTCGGACAAGCAACTGAAGCCGGATGCGATATTCGGATGAAAGACAATTATTTGACGATGCACGATGCCTACAACTGCTTATTAATGAAGGTACAAAGATCTCCAAATCGACTTTATAAAATAAAATTGACTATTGGTGAACCGAATTGCCTTCATTCAAGACTAAGTGAAGACACATGGCGCTGGCATGCAAGACTTGGGCACATTAATTTCGAGTCATTGAAAAAGATGTCCAAGAAAAATCTCGTCAAAGGATTACCACACCTTGACAGTGACAATCAATTATGTGAATCTTGTTTGGTGGGCAAACAAACAAGAAAGTCATTTCCATTAATGACGATGTACAAAGCGACACAACCTTTGGAGCTCGTTCACGGTGACTTATGCGGTCCGATCACACCGTCAACGATAGGTCACAATCGGTACATTTTCACATTAATTGATGATTTTTCAAGGTATATGTGGATTTTTCTCTTAAAAGAGAAAAGTGAGGCGTTTTTACACTTCAAGAAATTCAAAGCTTTGGCGGAGAATGAGCTCGGAAAGTCTTTGAAGGTGTTTCGAAGTGATCGAGGAGGTGAGTTTACTTCACTCGAATTTAATTCCTTTTGTGATATAAATGGAATCAAACGCCATCTTACCGCCCCATATACACCACAACAAAATGGTATTGTGGAACGAAGAAACCGAACACTAATGGACATGACACGAAGTATCATGAAGGCGATGCATGTTCCAAATAACTTATGGGGAGAAGCAGTAAAACTCCACAAATCTGATCAATCGTGTTTACACAAGAGTCCTTGGTGATACAACTCCTTACGAGAAGTTGTATAAAAGAAAACCGAATCTAGAGAATGTTCGTATCTTTGGGTGTCTAGCATATGCAAAAGTTGAACCAGTGAATCTCAAGAAGTTGGATGCAAGATCAAGACCACTAGTACATCTTGGCTCTGAACCAGGAACGAAAGCTTATCGGCTTTTTAACCCGGCTACACAAAAAATAATCGTAAGTCGAGACGTTATTTTTGACGAGACAAAATGGTGGGATTGGGTCAAAGAAGCAAGTACCAAAAATGAAGAACCAGGGTCATTCTTAGTTCCATGGGAATATCCAGAGAATGAAACGAACAAACCAAGGAAACGATACCGAACCAGTTGAATCAGACCATGAAATTGAAGACGGAGTACAGGCTCATGAAGACGAGCAACCAAATCCGGTCATCAACACCCAACACCGAAGGTCTACAAGACAAAGGAATCTTCCAATTCGATTACGAGATTATGTACTTTATGTTGATGACATTGAAGAACTTCTCCTATCAACCAATGACGAGCCGGTTACGGTTGAAGAGGCGAAGAAAGAACCACAGTGGGTTAAAGCCATGAATGCGGAAATCAATTCAATCAACAAGAATAATACGTGGACTCTCGTAAACAAGCCTATGGGGGTAAAGGCAATTGGACTCAAATGGGTGTTCAAGCTGAAGAAAAATGCAGATGGCACCATAAACAAACACAAGGCAAGGTTGGTTGCTAAAGGGTACGTGCAACAACCTGGCATTGATTTCCAAGAAGTATTTGCTCCAGTAGCTCGAATTGAAACCATCAGGTTTCTCATTGCCTTAGCCGCTACTAATGGATGGGAGCTTCACCACTTGGATGTCAAAACGGCTTTCTTACATGGAGAGTTGAAGGAAACCGTTTATGTGTACCAACCGGAAGGCTACATAAGGAAAGGTGACGAGCACAAGGTGTATCATCTTTCAAAAGCACTATATGGCCTTAGACAAGCACCAAGAGCATGGAATACGAAACTTGATGGGATTTTGAAGGGAATGAAGTTTCACAAGTGCATGAAAGAACCATCGGTGTACCGGAAGAACGAAGAATCTAACTTGCTAATTTTAGCAATTTATGTTGATGACTTATTTGTTACAGGTACAAATTTGAACATGATCAAAAGGTTCAAATTTGACATGTCCAAGAACTTCGAGATGTCTGATCTTGGAAGATTAACTTACTACCTGGGCATTGAAGTCAAACAGGATGAATCGGGGATTACTATAAATCAAGAAGCATACGCTCGACGCATTCTGAAGGAAGCCGGTTTACATGATTGCAATCCGACCCACATTCCGATGGATCCAGGAACAAAATTGTCAAAGGCCGAAGATGAACCCGAAATCGACCCAACACAATATCGAAAGGTGGTAGGATGCCTTAGATATCTCTTGCAAACAAGACCCGATATGGCATACGCGGTTGGAGTTATTAGCCGATATATGCAGAATCCAAGAGAATCACATGGTAATGCAATTAAACACATCCTAAGATACTTACGTGGAACAACGGGATACGGAATCAAGTACGAGAGGATGGGGCAAAAACGACTTATTGGTTACAGTGATAGTAGTCACAATGTTGATCCAGATGATGGAAGAAGCACAACCGGTCACATTTTCTACTATGGGTCATCTCCGATAACCTGGTGTTCGCAAAAGCAAGATACCGTTGCTTTATCATCTTGCGAAGCAGAGTTCATGGCAGCCACCGCGGCTGCTTGTCAAGCAATATGGCTTCAAGATTTGCTAGGAGAAATCATGAACAAGGCGCAAGATAAGGTGGTTCTTAGGATTGATAACAAGTCGGCTATCGAACTAACGAAGAATCCAGTTTTTCACGGAAGAAGTAAACACATTCATACAAGGTTTCATTTCATTCGCAATTGTGTTGAGAAAGAACAAATAGAGGTTGAGTACATTCCTGGTGAAGAACAAAAGGCGGACATCCTTACAAAACCGTTGGCTCGAACCAAGTTCAAGGAAATGCAAAGTATGATCGGGATCAAAGTCGTCTCTAGAAGGACTTAGAGATTCGGGGGTGAATGTTGGAATCTTAAGTGTCAAGTGGATACTTTTGATCCACCAACCAATTGTCAAGTGGACAATTGATATCTAGATATTATTAAGCAAGTGGCTTTCTATGCAATATATATGCAGTGTACTATCAAGAGCAGTTGAGACACACAAACACATAGCAATATACACACATATATGTAATTGGTTTTTGAGTGATATTTCCAATTAATCAAAGAGTTATTTTGATATATTTGTGTTTTATACAATTGTGATCTTGAATTCTCACTTTTGATTAGGAACCTATATTTTAAACTTTATAAAAATATATTATTCTTCCAGAATTTCTTATTACGTCATTATATTTTGAAAAACGTATTCATGAGCATTTGTCAAATTCGGATGAGAGCACAAATAAAGTCTATTTTTAGTGTGTGAAAGCGACCAAATCCATATAGATTTCAATGGCATGATTGGGTTTCATTTAGGTACAATTTTTTTGTGCTATCCATAATTCCACAATCATGTCCACTTTTAGTGACAAATATACTACCCGCAGCTTTCAAAAAAATAAACAACGATAAGGGAATCAGAAATTTACTTTTAATTTATTTATATACTATAGCAAAGTACTTTCATTTTCTTTCAATTATAGCATCCTACCACTTACAACCAATTCCTTTCCAGGTACCCGGTTTCAAAAACTTTAAATATTTCTCTTTACAAAAAAGCTAACCATTACAAAATACATAAACCAACCACACTTTTAGGAAAATTAGATGAAAATTAGAAAATTAGATGTCATAATAAACAATAAACCATAGAAGATGAGGACTAAAATGGGGGTAATCTGCATCTATTAAGGCTCAAATTGATAGCCAAAAATAACAAACCTCAAATTGATAGGTCATTCACCGTTAAGCTGGTCAAATCTAATTCAAAAATATCATCTGATATGCTTGCTAAAATTGAAAGAAAAAATAAAAATCATATCAAACGTTCATAATTCATTTTAAACTTTTGCACCCAAAATTTTGAATGGTTTGTCTATCAAAGCATCCAATTCCCTTTCTACTTGAAAAAGCTAGTAAATTATAGCATTGTACTTTTAATGTACAATGCATCTAGGAAACAAAGTTAAAATATACTTTTACAATATAAAAAATAAGTCTGATTTCAATCCCAGAAAATTTGATATCTTTATGTTTCAATTTTTGAAAAATAAAAAATATTTCATATATAAGACAATACCTTTGATCTTGCACTTCTATGTTTTCATTCTCTATGCACAAACAAAAACACATAGTTATACAATTTTATGGTTTCCAATTAATTCAAGTTGGTTAGACAGAAATGGAATTGTGCACTGAACTCAAGAAAAATCAGAATATAAACTTTACTAACCACTGTAAACACATTGCAACATATTCTATTCAAACCCATAACAAAAGTCCTAATGATCACAGCTAGATAGAATTGATGCAGTGAAAATAGCAAAGTTATCAACATTTAAATAGCTAAAAACCTCAAAAAATCTAAATCATCAGAAACTGAACAAACATGGCGGTTTTACCCATTTTCTAAACCTTCCAAGGCTGATTCCAAACAGAAAAATGGCTTTCTTTTTCTAGAGTTCTTGGATTAGTAAAATCGTAAGATAAAAATGATCCACAACCAATCTTAAGGTCCCTCAAAAGTAAAGATAAAACAGAAACAACATTAATATAAAATAATATAAAATAAAACAAATATTTATATAGAAAAAAGGGATATATTCAGAAAAGTCCTTATATTTTTACCCTATATTCGATTAAGTCCTAATTGTTTTTTTATTCAATTAAGTCCCAACATTTTGTTAAATGTTTACAATTTTGGATAGTAGTTGATTATGCCGTTTTTATATTTTTACAACTAATAATGTATATGGTCAAAATGTAAGGGTCAAAATGTAAGGACTTAATTGAATAAAAACTGAAAATTCAACTCTAAATTGTTAAAAGGGTCAAAATGTAAGGACTTTAATGAATGTTTCATTTTTATATATATATCCAAAATTGAAAACATTGTGTTATGAATAAATTATATCGACAATAAAATAAAATAATAATACGATAAAGAAAAATAAATGTGGACACAAGGATTTAACGTGGAAAAACCCTTACGGGAAAAAACCACGGGCACAACCGATGATGATCACTATATAAGGTAAAATGAGGAGGTTACAAGGTTTGGAACTGAAAAATATATATCTCTCTTTTCTTTTAATACACAGAGCCTCACAAAATATATCTATGTATATATATATATATCACTCAAAAATGGTTTTGAACGATTTCATTTGGAAAATGATCATCCCTATTTATAGGGATGATCAGCCGAAACGTGTCGTGATAATTGGAAAAGGAATTGTAGGCGATTGTAGGCGCTGCATGTTGAATTTTCCACGTTCAAAATCTCTTCACGTTCAAACTCAATTGGAATTTGATTTTGATTATTACTATTCATGTGGGCCCCACATGAATTATTTCTTTTGCTTTTGCTTTTTGAAGGCATCTTTTCACAATCTCCACCTTGACTTTAAAAGCAATAAGTAATCAAACAACTCCACCTTGAGACAAATTTCCATTTGTAGAACTCCTCATTATAAAATCATCGTGTGCCGACAATCCTTGGAATTAGATTGTCATACCAACCAAGCTTGAGCAAAGCTCAAACTTAGTTGCTGGAACCGGCTTCGTCATCATATCCGCCGGATTGTCATGAGTGCTAATCTTTTGAACTTGAATATCACCTTTGGAAATAACATCTCGAATAAAGTGATAACGTACATCAATATGTTTCGTCCTCTCATGAAACATTTGATCTTTTGTGAGATAAATAGCACTTTGACTATCACAAAAAATCTTTGTGGGAGATGTGTCTCCACAAAGTTCACCGTATAAATTTCTTAACCAAATAACTTATTTGCAAGCTTCAGAAATTGCCATGTACTCTGCTTCAGTTGTGGATAAGGCAACAGTGGTCTGTAGACTTGCCTTCCAACTCACAGCACATTCACCAATGGTAAAGACATAACCTGTCAAAGATCTTCTTTTGTCCAAATGTCCAGCATAATCAGAATCTACATAGCCCACCAATCCTTCACCAGAACTTCCAAATTGTAAACATGCATTGGAAGTACCGCATAAATATCTAAGAATCCATTGAACAGCTTTCCAATGCTCTTTTCCTAGGTTAGCCATATATCTGCTAACAGCACTTAAAGCGTGAGATAAATCAGGGCGAGAACATACCATGGCATACATTAGAGAACCAACTGCACTAGAATACGGAATTTTCGCCATGTTGTTAATTTCATCATCTGTCTTTGGACAACATGCTGAAGATAGTTTGAAATGTGCAGCTAACGGAGTACTCACTGGCTTGGCTTTATGCATGTTGAATCTTTGAAGAACTTTCTCAATATACCTCTTTTGACTTAGGTATAGTTTTCCATGCTGTCTGTTACGAGTAATTTCCATACCAAGAATTTTCTTGGCTGGACCTAAGTCCGTCATTTCAAACTCTTTGCTTAGTTGTGTTTTCAGTTTTGCTATCTCTAGTTTATCTTTCGCAGCAATCAACATATCATCAACATAAAGAAGCAGATATATTGATGAACCATTGACTGACTTAAAATAAACACAACTATCATAATCTGATCTTTTAAAATTCTGAGATAGCATAAAAGAGTTAAACCTCTTATACCATTGCCTTGGAGACTGCTTTAACCCATAAAGAGATTTCTTTAATCTACATACTAAGTTCTCTTTTCCAGGGATAATGAAGCCTTCAGGTTGCTCCATATAAATATCTTCCTCCAATTCACCATGTAAAAATGCAGTTTTGACATCTAACTGCTCAAGCTCATAATTATGCATGGCAACAATACTAAGTAAAGTACGAATTGAGCTATGCTTTACAACAGGAGAGAAAACATCAGTAAAATCAATGCCTGGAATTTGGCTATAGCCTTTAGCAACTAACCTTGCTTTAAATCTTGCTTCCTCATTAGGAGTAATACCTTCTTTTCTTTTGAAAATCCATTTGCAGCGGATAGGCTTCTTTTCTTTTGGTAATTTCACCAACTCCCAAGTGCCATTCTTTTCAAGAGATTCCATTTCATCATGCATGGCAGTTATCCATTTGTTGCAATGTTCTGAAGTAATGGCTTCCATGTAAGTTGAAGGTTCTTTGATACCTTCAATTTCTTCAGCAACGTTTAAAGCATAAGCAACAATATTTGCTTCTTCTATCAGTCTCTTGGGAGGATGAATGACCCTCCTAGGTCTATCAGTTGCTATAGAACGTTGTGGTTGGTGAGTAGGAGTAGGAGTAGAAGACTCTTGCTCAACTGATTGATTTTGATCAATAGAGTTTTCTTTTTCTGGTGTATGTTCTGAGTCAACAGATTGCTCCACCTGCACACTTGTCTTTTGTTGACTCTCAACAGGAATATTAGTAGGAGAATCTTTATGTAGCATAGCTGATTCATTAAATACTACATTTCTACTAATCACGACCTTTTTAGTTTCAGGACACCATAACTTATATCCTTTCACACCAGACATGTAACCAAGAAAGATACATTTAATTGCCCTAGGCTCTAATTTTCCATTATCAACATGAGCATAAGCAGGGCAACCAAAAATTCTTAAATCTGAATAGTTTGCTGGGGAGCCAGACCATACCTCAATAGGAGTCTTTTTATCAAGTGGAATAGAAGGTGACATGTTAATTAAATAACATGCAGTAGAAGCAACTTCTGCCCAAAAACGCTTAGATAATCCTACGTTAGATAACATACAACGGGCTTTTGAAATAATGGTTCTGTTCATACGTTCAGCTACACCATTTTGTTGAGGTGTGTGAGAAACGGTGTAGTGTCTAACAATTCCTTCTAGTTTACAATATGAATTAAATTCATTTGAACAAAACTCCATACCATTATCTGTGCGAAGCTTTTTGACCTTCTTACCAGTTTGGTTTTCCACCATGACTTTCCATTCTTTGAATGCAGAGAATGCTTCAGATTTAAGCTTCAAGAAATATGGCCAAACTCTTCTTGAATAATCATCAATAATTGTCAACATATAACGAGCACCTCCTAGTGATGCTTCTTGAGATGGTCCCCATAAATCAGCATGTACATACTCCAAAATACCTTTTGTAGTATGTACCGAGGTGTTGAATTTCACCCT
The DNA here is from genome assembly GCA_023525715.1 of Cichorium intybus. Lineage (NCBI taxonomy): Eukaryota > Viridiplantae > Streptophyta > Magnoliopsida > Asterales > Asteraceae > Cichorium > Cichorium intybus. The sequence goes on from CM042015.1 coordinate 75,731,873, forward strand.
CTTGTGTTTGCCAAATATGCAGTGTTCACAGAATTCCAGTTTGCCAACGCATTGGCCATCAAGCAATCCTCTTTTGCTTAATGCTGTCAAACCAAGTTCACTCATATGCCCAAGACGCATATGCCACAGGTTAGTAGTATCAGTAGATGAATTTGAAGTAACATTAGAATTACCTGTTACTGTACTACCTTGTAGATGATACAGGTTTGCAGATTTAATATCAGCTTTCATCACAATCAAAGCTCCTTTAGAAACCTTTAAAACTCCACCTTCACCGGAATATTTGTACCCTTTAAGGTCAAGCGTACTTAAAGAAATAAAGTTTCTTTTCAAACCTGGAACGTGTCGAACATCAGACAGAGTTCTGACAACGCCATCAAACATCTTGATTTGAATTGAACCAATTCCAGTGACTTTATATGGTGCATTATCACCCATCAATACGGAGCCACCTTCTATAGGTTGATAATTTGTAAACCAGCTTCTGTTTGGACTCATGTGAAAAGTACAAGCTGAGTCAAGAATCCATTCATCATTGGTTTTTAGGATTCCTGCAAAAGCTACAAGAACATCACCGTTAGAATTATTTTCAGCAGCATAAGTAGCTTTTCCTTCATCATCTTGATTTGGTTTGTGATTTTGATTAGAAGCTATTTTCTCCTTGTTTTTCAACTTGTAACATTCAGAGATATCATGTCCTTCCTTTTTGCAATAGTTGCATGACTTAGAACGTCTGGATCTAGATTTGCTTCTAGAATTTCTTTTGTTCTTGCCTTTGGAATCATTCTTATCTGTTGGTCTGCCACGAACCATCAGACTTTCTCCTTTAGAGTTTGAACCTTCAGTAGATACCATGTCTTTCATCTTTTCTTTGGCATGCAAAGCTTCATAAACTTCTTGAAGTGTTAAAGTATCACGACTATATAATATGGTATCTCTAAAGTTTGAATAAGAACTAGGCAAAGAACATAAAAGAATTAAACCCAAATCCTCTTCATCATATTTTACCTCCATAGCTTCAAGATCAGTGATGATCTCTTTAAACGTCGAAAGATGATCCAGCAATGATCCACCTTCTTGCATCTTAAGCGAAAATAATTTTTGTTTAAGGTGCATCTTACTTGTGAGATCTTTGGTCATGCAAATTTGTTCTAATTTTAGCCATAAAGAGGCTGCAGTAGTTTCTTTCAAAACTTCCTGCAAAATATTGTTAGATAAATGAAGATGGATATGAGAGAGAGCCTTACGATCTTTACGATCCTTTTCTTCATCTGACCAAGACGCAGGCATTTTGTCTCGGCCTAACAGAGCATCATCAAGGTCCAACTGAGCCAATACAGCTCGCATTTTTACTTGCCATAATGAAAATCTTGTATCTCGATCCAACAATGGAATATCGTATTTCAAAGTAGCCATGTCGATATAATACTCAATAAATTGAGAATGAGTATAGAAAACAACGTGGCTCTGATACCACTTGTTATGAATAAATTATATCGACAATAAAATAAAATAATAATACGATAAAGAAAAATAAATGTGGACACAAGGATTTAACGTGGAAAAATCCTTACGGGAAAAAACCACGGGCACAACCGATGATGATCACTATATAAGGTAAAATGAGGAGGTTACAAGGTTTGGAACTGAAAAATATATATCTCTCTTTTCTTTTAATACACAGAGCCTCACAAAATATATCTATGTATATATATATATATATATATATATATATATATATATATATATATATATATATATATATATATATAACACTCAAAAATGGTTTTGAACGATTTCATTTGGAAAATGATCATCCCTATTTATAGGGATGATCAGCCGAAACGTGTCGTGATAATTGGAAAAGGAATTGTAGGCGATTGTAGGCGCTGCATGTTGAATTTTCCACGTTCAAAATCTCTTCACGTTCAAACTCAATTGGAATTTGATTTTGATTATTACTATTCATGTAGGGCCTACATAAATTATTTCTTTTGCTTTTGCTTTTTGAAGGCATCTTTTCACATATTGAACAAAATGTTGGGACTTAATTGAATAAAAAAAACAATTAGGACTTAATCAAATATAGGGTCAAAATATAAGGACTTTTCTGAATATATCCCTAGAAAAAATAAAATGGATGATATAGTCACTTCATTTTGGATAGGGACCAAATTGGTTACAGATGTTGAAAATATGACCGCCTCTATGCTGGTTACCCATGATACGCATTGCTTCACATGTGCATAATATCGATCCGACTAAATTCGTGGAAACAATATATTCATACCCAAAAGAACTAAGAAAAAAATCAATTATAAAAGCAAAAAAGAAATACAAGAAAATGGGTTCGGAAAGAAAATACGAATGTAAGCAAGAACGAACCTGTTGTATATATCTTCATCGCTAAACTGCAGCAATGGTCTAAATCCTTTGTTTGTTCCCGCATTATTCATCTACTCATGGGTTAAACGGCGAAAAAGAATAAGCGATAAAGAGATTTATATAAAATTAAAAAACTTCGGTAGATCAAGAGACAAGAAAGATTGTTGAAAAGTCAAGCTTGCAGGAATAGTCAAAAGTTGCGAGGAATAATCGAATAACGCTTATAAAAAGTTAAACTAATAACAAAAAGAGTAAACTAAAAAAATTAGTCCTTGTTCCGATTTTAACTTGTTTAGCCCAAAATTAAATATTATTCAATTTGGATCCTTTATGTAAAAAACGATCTTGAAATTATCGGTTATGAAAAAGTTACCTTCTTGAAGCAATAACCGCATGAATCATGATCCCCTGAAAGTAGAAACTCACGTGCGAGTGCTTTTCCAAGTACTGTAGTACTCCATCAAGCAACTTATGTAAAAACTAAAATATATTTTCACTTATTTGTTTATTGTTGCATTCTACTTTTATTTCTTTGTATTACAGTATTATACTTTGTAAAATCTACCTTGGTTATAACTATGTTATTAAAATACAACGCAATTTTCAAAGTATAACTATGTTTATTGTACTGACAAGGACTAAGTAGGTAACTGTTAACTTCCTAACTTCTCCAAAAATAGAAATATCTTAATTTCAAGGGATATCCATAATTTAAAATGTACGGTCCTAACTTTCCAAAATTAGTAATATCTTAATTTCAAAGGCTATCCCATAATTTAAAATGAAAAATTGTATTGGTTCCTAATTTTTGTTCCTAACTTTATTCCTAAACATTTGAAATAATGACAAGCGGATTAAAATATTATTAATTTTATTAAACTTTACACTTGTCATCTTTTCAAATAGTTAGGAATAAAAAAATTAGGAACCAATACAATTTCTCATGTAAAATTTAAAGTTTTTATGGGATGGCAACATGAATTTGGACTATTTTTTGCATTGTAATATTTTGTTATTTAGACATTAGAAATACACCCTTTTGCCACATAATATTGTGAAAGTCTTCTTTTTGAAAGCTAAAGGCATAAAACAACAACATACTTTAATTAATTTATTTATTATAGCATCTTGCTCTAATTTCTTTAAATTACAACGTTGTACTTTCAATTTCTTTTTATAGCCGTCTCACTCACATCTATGGCAGCGGGCGTGTCTGCCAGCAGTCCTATGGCTGGTGGGCACTTCATCACCCGTTTGGCCCGATCATATGGTATTTTGACTGCCGAGGTTATTGCTTGCATGGCCCCCACACCATCCATGCGTGCCACGGTACATTATTTTGAGAACATGGGGATTATTCAGTAGCCGCAACGGGGTATTTTTGAGAGGGTGTCAATACTTGAGGCAGTTGGCCCCAGGCCGAGGAGGAGTCAGAGAAGGAGGAGCTGTTGGGGCGACCTCCCCAGCAACAGAGAGTTGATGCACCTGTCCAGCCGCCACCACCACCAGTTCAGCCACCACCACAGCTCGCAGACGTGCTAGCTGCTGTGAGGGATCTGGACCGGAGGATGACACACATAGAGGCTCACCACCGCTGGATGGCGGAGACACAGAGACTTATCATGCTCCAGCTGTAGATCGATGATATACCAACATACCCTCCGAGAGACCATGACCACGAGGCTAGTCTATCTGGGACCCATCATGATGATTGATGTACTTTTTCTTGTTCACTTTTGAAAACATTGTACATGACTTATTACTATCTTTTGTTTTTATGTTTTATCGTTTATATGTTTGTTCTTTTTGCTTTTAATTTGTTTTGTGAGTGTTTGCATGTAAATATCAATAGAAGTCTACCGAGGGGTTGTTTCAAGCAAGTGTGGGGTCATTGTACCCCTACACTTGCCATTCCACCGGCGTGTTCACTATTGCGCCACAACTCCTAGAATCTGAATCCTGAGGAGTACGTGTTTTTGTATCCTGTGACAACTAGTTCCAACAAGCAGTCTACCATCTAAAGGGGTAAATCTTTCTCCCTTATTCTGAAATATGTTTATGTATACACGGGGACGTTGTATGGGTTTAAGTGTGAGGTGTGGACGGTCGAAAGAGTTAATTTTTGAAATTTTTGTGGGAAACGAGTAATTTTCAAAATTTTTAGCAACTTTTCAAAAATTTTAAGGGATTGTAATTTTGAAACGAGTAACTTTTGAATATTATAGCATTGGTATTTTTCAAGAGATAATGTTTAGTTGTAATCATGCTATGGTTTAGTCAAATAAGTTGAGTTTTAAGAGTTAGAAATTTTTTAGATTAAGAGTATTTTAGGATTGGAATTTAAGAGGGAACTGTCAATCAGTGGCCTTTGTTGTTTGAGCTGGTTGGTCTGAAACGGGTGGCCTCGAAAAAGGCACCTATGCACCTTACTACCTAAGATCGTCTGGTTTAGGATAGTATTTCTGAAAGCTCGTTACACGGACAACATCGAAAGTCATGAACAATTCCTTAATGGCCTTTAGAATCTGAATGAGTACGTACACTCTTTTGTGCACAAAAAATTTGTAATCAAGGGTTCTTTAGAAAGTCATGTATTCCAAAGGGTATTCTGGTCATTTTTCATAAAAATCATTTGAGTCTAATTTTTGGAAACAATAAACTTTGAAATTGAACACATTCAAAAATGTTTGAGTCATTATTAGATTTTGTTAAAAACTCTCTTGCTTGGGGACAAGCAAGGCACAAGTGTGGGTGTTTGACAACGCCTATCAATATCAAGTATTTTAGTCGTTGTTAGGCCCTATTATTGGTGAATTTATATCATAGATGTATTGGTATTACTCACTTTTTCGTGCTAGTGCTTGTATGCAAGAAAAAGATGAAAACAGGGACTAAACATGGACAAAATGAAAGAAGTTTGGATAAACACCATTTCAGTCGAAGTCGTACAAGCGCCGCGGATTGAAGACACGCGTGTCGCGCATAGTCAAAGATCAGGCTGTGTAGAGAAATTTAAACAGCGAAAAAACGGGGATAAAGCAGTACGCGCGACGCGGATACAACCTTTGCGCGCCGCGGATTGCCGGATTTCTCAACTATAAATAGAGGCAATTAGGTCGAATTTCAGAGGTGAAGAACGACCCATAAGGTGGACCTTAGGCTTCTTTGACTCAAGGATTTGAATTTCAGTACCATAATTGGTATTCTTTTATGTTTTCAATTTTAGTTTAATAATCTTTAGTTTAGTTTAGTTTCAATTCTCTTGTTTCTGGATTGTTTGGATCAGTAGCAGCAGTTTAGTTTGGTTTTATTTCGAAATCAGTACCCTTTGTTCTCTGTATTTGAGTTTTATGCAAGTTAATCATTCGGTTTATGTTTTATTGCACTTTTTCGGTATTATTGATGTTTGGATGTGATTTGAATGTGTTTGGATTGGTTGTTTGCTTCTGAATTCTGGACTTAGCTTCTGATTTCAGTGAGTAATTTTAGTTTATAGTTTGGTATAGTTTAGTTTGGTTTATGTTTGATTTGGTTTTTGGTATTTGTTTCGGTATTGTATTTTTATTGGTTTTTCAGGAAAGTAGAAAGAAACCTGCTGGCTGTAGCATGACACTACAGTTGGTATTCTGTCGTTCTATCTTGACCACCAAACTCCCGCGGATCGACCCTTGCTACTGCTATACTAGTTAGTCGGTGAGGTTTATTTTCTTATTTTTGACTGCATAACAACCTAGGCGTGTCATACTCCTATGTAACAACTGTATCCACACACACAGATGCTTTCCATAAGACGCAACAGGATTATTAATGAATCTAATCGTCTATCGTGAGTTTAAACACTAGGGAAAGAGTTTAAGATCATGACGAATGCAGTTCTAAATGGTGTGAAACAAGAAGCATTGCAAACCTTGAAGCAACTATTGGCTAAAGGGCGAAACTAATTGGCTCATTGTGTTTGCAAGTGTTGAGAAGGAAAACCTTTATGAATACTCTTTTCTTTACATTTTAATAGAATTGTATTTTGTTGTATTGAATAATGATGTAAAGGATCCTCTATATATAGATAGACTAATTACACATAGATACCCTTTAGTCTAACAGTATTACAAATATGTCTAATACGCCCCCGCAAGCTAAGGGCAGGCTGAATTGTCGGTCACCGCATCCATGATTATTGTTCCTGCGAGATGATTCACATCTTTCGCGATTGTACGAGCAATAGTTAGTGTTCCTAAAGCCAAAGTAAGCCTGAGGACCTGTTGATTGAGAGGCAGTGGATGAGGTTGGAACAGTGTTGAAGCCGAGAGAGTTGAGGGCGGTGGTGAGAGAGCCCAGTTGAGCTACCAAGGCTGATGTGGAGGGTGTCGAGGTTTCATTCATAGTTGTATGAAACGCTTGAACGCCTATGTGTGATATGGTTACATGTTTTCCCCATCATGAAGTCATGATCGTTGAGAAGAGCATGAAGTTTAGTAAACGCATGAGGGCATTGTCTAGCGGTTATGGTGGATTTGAGGCTATTGTATTTGTCTCGTAGACTGGAAATAGAGACCATGGCTAGGTCTTTATTTGAAACAGGAGATATGATGGTTGCTAGAGTATCGGAGTATTCTTGACCATGATTCAAATAGGCATCAACGGTCTCATCTCCTTTCATCTCAATTCTCAGTAGTTGTGTTTTAAGAGTGTATTTTCGAGACGAGGAGTGTGTGGCATACACGCACTCAATAGAAAGCTAGAGTTCTTTAGAGGTAGTACCTTGCACATGTAGGAATGATGATTCGGAGATGGTGGAGATGATCAACATACGTACGTGGGAATCATTAGCGACGCAGACAACATAATTTGGCTTGTCTTTGGGTTCGCGTTTAGGATCACCAGCGGTGGGTGCGACAGCAGGGAAGTGTTTTGTGGGACATGGGATCGTACTGTCTAGATAGCTATAGAGGTTATGTGTGAAGAGGAAGGGCTGAAGCATATCTTTCCAGTATACATAGTTGGTTGGGGTAAGGGTAAAGGAGAATTTGTGGGTGTTGTGAGATTGTTTCTCAACAGTAGTGGTAAAGCTAGCTAGGACAGCCATAGATGAGTGATCCATGGAGAAAGAAGGGGCGGCAGCAGCTGGGTTAGGCGGCGACAATATGGCCGACGGCGGCTAGGGTTAGGCAACAATGTGCACTACTAGAAAAAGGTTAAATGGTACAAATGACATACAAATGTATGTCATTAAAAGCCCTCTAATAAATAAAAGATGACATACATTTGTGTGTCATAAATTTTTGACATACATTTACGACAAGCATTTACGACTCACAATATTAATCATAAATTTCTATTAACCAACTTATATATATATATATATATATATATATATATATATATATATATATATATATATATATATATATATATATATATATATATATATATATGTGTGTGTGTGTGTGTGTGTGTGTGTGTGTGTATGTGTGTGTGTGTGAGTGTGTGTGAGTGTGTGTGTAGAGTAGGAGTAGATTAGTTTTTCGTTCAAATATATATATATATATATATATATATATATATATATATATATATATATATATATATATATATATACTAGTATTAAAATTAAATCACACAATAAATTTAATGCCTCATAATATGAAATAAAATATCATTAATACAAATATCATCCATTACCACATTATCACAATGTCATATGTCAATTACAAAATAATAAACATTGTAAATTTACAAAACACAGATTTTCAAACACAAAATAGTTAGAGCATCGGAAAATAAAATTTTGTGACTAAATGTGTCATTCTTCACGAACACCATGAATATTGGAGTGCTAATAAGTGCCAAAACAGAATCGGTGTAAGTTGCATATGAGTGCACTATCGTCTTTTTTGAGATCCCATAATCTATATAAAAAAATAAGAATAAACATAGTAACGTACTAACGTGTTAATCCAAAAAAACAATTTAATAAAGAAGTTAGCTAATATAATTTGTATGCCCTCGAAGCTTCATCATCTTTGAACCACTTCTTAAGTCCCAAACATTTACAACCTACAATAAAATTAAATCTAAAAAGAAAGTCCTATAAAAAGTAAATCCACTAAAATTTACTAATTTTGTAGAATGCTATAATAAACAAAACAATAAAAGTATGTTGCTATTACTTGAAATAATAAAAACCTTAAATGCTTTGTCATTTGAAATTAAAGTAGAATGCTATGAAATACAAACCAACATAAGTAGAATGCTATAATAGGAAGAAATGTAATTAGAATGCTATAATAAGAAAATCAATAAAAGTGAGTTGATGTTACTTGCTTACTTACACAAAACAGCTTATGAATCAATAAAAGTCTATTGCTTTTCTAACTAGAGAATATATAAAAGTGAAAGTACATATTGTAATATGCAAATATAACAGGGGCATAATTAACTAGAGAAAAACATGGTTTCAACTTAAGGAACAACAAACGGTGGATATATGCTAGTCATATGCAAGAAAATGGCATCAAGAGCGATCAAAGTTGATATATGCTAGTCATACAGTCAGAGAAAACTTTGATTCGAGTTTATGGTCTTGCAGTTTTCTCATTAGTTTATAGTTCTTTTGGCATAAATGTGGACCCATCTGTTCATTTTAAAACCTAGTTCAACTGGGTTGTCTTTTTATATATGGTTGTCTTTTTATATATGGTTCAGAAACATAGCATGGAGGTACAAAGATATGAATTGCAAACAATATGAATTGCAAACAAATTAAGTCAGGTAAAGAGTGAGTACATTAAAACATGGATGAACAAAGATATAGATTGGCCATTGGATCCATGCTTCCTTCCACTCCTACATCATAAACAATGTCAAATAATATCTTAAAATATAAAATGAAAAAAATTCTTTACAAAAACTTGGTTAAGTAAAATCAATTTCTCACATCAGAGATAAGCTTTGGATCTTGCACCAGATTGGATGGGTGTCAATGATTGTGGTGTCTATGTCTTGGTTTCCACAATTTCTCAAGATTCTTCGAAATTGCACCATATTGGTTTGTAACATTTGCTCCCACCCACATTATGGGATTTCAATAGGAAACAAAAGATCCCAAGATTTGCAGCAGCTATGGCCTTCTCAATAGCATAATTAAGCAAAAAAGAATGCTAACCTTTTTTTCAGAAAAAATCTCAGCATAATTGAGGGTAGGATTAACCAATTCAGTGTAATCCCTAATATATACATACATACACACATATGCACAAATGCACATCTATTTATGCATATATATACAAATACGCACATGTGTGTATATGCACATAGACACATATATCTATTCACATATGTATTTATTCATATATGCATGTATACACATATGCATAAATATGCACATAGACACATATATCTATGCACATATGTATTTATGCATATATGCATGTATGCACATATACACATCTGAACATATGTATATATGCATTTTACACATGTATTTATGTATATATGTATGTGAGCATATGTATATATGCATTTTACACATATCTATTTATGCATATATGAACATATACACATCTGAACATATGTATATATGCATTTTACACATATGTATTTATACATACATAAACATATACACATCTGAACATATATACATACATACATGCACATATATACATACATACATTGACATATGTATAAAAATGCTTATATTCATACATATATGCAGATCTGCATATTTGTATATACGCACATGTGTGTATATGCACATAGACCACACAGACCTTTTCTACCCATGAATCTTTGTATTCTACTATAAAAGGATTTTTCACTTTGGAAATAAGCTCCATCTGCACAAAAGAGAACCAGAAAGACTATAAAAATATGAATCATGTTTTCATTATTTATTTAATATACTAAAAAGAATAGTAACCTCCAGAAGGGCAGATTTACGGGTTGTTCTGATTCTTCAATCGCATAATCACTCAAAACACCCCCGGATACACCGATTTAATCAGGTACGCCACTTTGAGATGGTATGCTAAATGATAGCAAGATGTCGTCTTACATGATAATTACTTAAAATTGAATGTCGATTGTTCCTCGTAATCGCTTGATCTTACACTTACAATCATAAAATTCGAAAACCAAAAAGTGAGCGAACATACAATTCTACTTCGATGAATTATTAGTAGAGTGGCCGGTAAAAAGACAAATTGAGCGCCAATTAGAAAACCTAAAATGCAATTACTAAAATTCACAAAATAACCAGGATGATCGCATACAACAGACAAGTAGAAAAAAAAAAAAGGAGAAATGTTGAAAAGGAAATGCAAAGGAGAAGATCAAATTTGCTAAACGCTTTCCACACTGAAATTCCATTCGAATCAACAATCTATTTAATCAAAAAGATGAAGGTAAATACAAGACCAAAGGCGTTACCTTCGAAAAGTAATATTAAAGGCTTTTCTTGTTTTGGATGATAAAAAATTAGGGTTTTGAAGGAAATGAAAAGATGTGTACGAACTTACTTGGAACATTGAACCATAGACGTCGGATTCATTCCTTGACAGCTCCAAAATTCGAGCGTGGAGGCAACGGTTTCGCCGGTTATTCCGATGGTACAGTGCAATGGTTATACCCTCGTCGCCGCCGGAGAAGAAAATCGATGGTCGATGGAGGTCAGGAGGTGCCGGGGAGGAGACGGCTAGGGCATAATGCAGGAAACGATGGAGAATCAGGTGCCGGTGAGAAACTAAGGAGAGAGAATGAGCCGATGAGAAATTCGGGAGAGAGAATGTTGGTTTTAATTCAATCAGCAACCCATGCTCAGGATTTTCTGCTATCTATCCCAATTGAAGGCCTCGGTCTTCATATGTCCCCTGTGGAATATCGCGCTATTCTACGGTACCGCCTTATGATTCCTCTTTTTCCGGTCGATGAGATATGTCCGGTTTGTAGGAAGGCGTGCTTGGACTCTTTTGGGGATCATGCTGTTCATTGTCGGGAGCTACCAGGTTTCAAGTACCGACACGATATGGTTAGGGATGTTCTTTTTGACGTCTGCCGGCGTGCCGGGATTTCGGTCCGAAAAGAAGCGCCGGTTAACTTTTTGACTGACCCGGCGGACGGTAGATCTACCCTAAGGCCTGCTGACATTTTGGTATTCGGATGGATGGGAGGTAAACATGCATGTGTGGACCTTACTGGGGTTTCCCCTCTTGTGAACTTAAGGAGTGGAGGTTTCACAAGGGGGCAAGCGGCTTTGAAAGCAGCTGCATGCAAAGTGGACAAACACGAAAAGGCATGTAGGGAAAATCAACATGTGTTTATCCCTTTCGCTTTTGATACCTTTGGTTTTCTCGCATCTGAAGCGGTGGAGCTACTCAACAGAGTTCAACGGGTTATGCATAGTACCATTATGTCCCCTAGATCTATGAACTTTGTTTTTAAGCGTATCGGCTTTGCAATTCAAAAAGGGCTAGCGGCGCAGCTTGTTGCCCGTTTGCCCAACGTCTTTATGTAACTTCTCACTCTTTGTGATTAAAAAAACAAATATCTCAATAAAAAAAAAAAAAAAAAAAAAAAATTCAATCAGCTGATTTTAAGGGATTTTATTTAGTATCAATTTTTTATTTAGCATTTCAATTTTTTGATCTTGTGGTTCATATTTGTTTCCTTCGTTTATGAAAATATTGGTTCTCATTTGATCTTTAATATATATATATATATATATATATATATATATATATATATATATATATATATATATATATAATCAGGATCGGGTGAGTACTCTTCTTAAATTGAGGACTTGCGAAGACACCTTAAAAAAATTGCAAAAAAAAAATAAAAAATATATATAAATAATAAACCGGATCATACTACTATATCGGAGAAACAAAAGATTCAAAAAATCTTTTGAATCATTATTTTTTTATAATGAAATAATGATACAAAATAAACACAGAAAAATTGGATCATTACGTTTTGCAATGATGCAAAAATTTTTTTTTCAAATTTTGTTTATAATGAGATAGTACTATTCTCGATTTTATGATTTGTATTTTTTTATATTATTTTCAATTTTTTTAAGGTGTCCTTGCGAGTACTTACCGAAAAAAGAGTCCTTACCGGAACCGGACCCTATATATATATATATATATATATATATATATATATATATATATATATATATATATATATATATATATATATATATATATATATATATATATATATATATATATATATATATATATATATATATATATATATATATATAGAGAGAGAGAGAGAGTTAGTAGCAAATATGGATTACAAGTATTGTGTGATTGTGTGATAAAATATGGAGCGTCCGATTGAAGAGATCTACGGTCTTAGATTCAGGGGCTTCAACGTAAATATATAAAACTTAATTATTCAGGTTTTACAATTAAACCCCTGAAAAGGGTATTTTAGTCTATTAATCAAGAATTAAAAAAGGAAGTTCATTTATTATCTCCTAAATTTGTGGGATTTTTATTTAATATGTATTTATCATATTATATCAAATTTAAAAATACAGATCCGTACATATTGAACAAAAAACGCAGGTATTCATTCCCAAAGAATACAAACATTGTCAATTACATTTTTTTAGAATTAACATTCTTAAAGAATATGAATGCATATATTAAATTACAAACATAATGACATATACATTCTTAAAGAATATTATACTGAAAGAATAAAAGATACATTCTAAAAATTATGCTTCATTATTAAAAAAACACTTCATTCTTAAAAACAATACAATATAATTTGTATTTCATATATTCTTAAAGAATACAAAATAGAATACATTTATTCTTGCATAATTCACTACCATTCTTAAAGAATATACCATCATTCTTTAAGAATGTTGTTGTATATTGACATCAACTCGTTCAATCTCAACTGTCATTCTTTAAGAATATACCATCATTCTTTAAGAATGTTGTTTCCCTTGAAACCTTGAAGGAGAATGCAGAACAAGCAGAAAAGATTCAGGATTTAGAGTAGGTACATTGAAGAAATGATAGCTCTTATTACCCACATGCATGATTGCTTTGTGGAAGTCAAACAGTCTCAAAGTTGCACCCCTGTACCAATACCTCCAGACTTCTGTTGCCCTTTATCACTTGAACTAATGACAGACCCTGTAATTATAGCTTCTGGGCAAACATACGAGCGGGGGTATATTCGTAATTGAATCAATACCAACAATATGAAGATATATGTATACAGAGAGTGACAGAGAGAGAGAGAACTAAGACCTGGCTTCTTTGGGGTTCGAGAACAGATACTAGGGCATGAACATAGAAGAACTTAGGGATATCAGGAGAGGGAGTGATCTTATCTATCAGAACCAGAGCTTTCATTATTAGAATTTCATCTTCGTTAATCGTTTTTCCTTGTCATCCTCATTCCTGTCTTCATATTCCTCGTCTTCGTCATATTCTTCCATCGGGAAATTCAATTGATCTAGAGGTGGAGGTGGAGGTGGCGGTGGCACCACAACTCCTTCCGTTTGAAAATCGTCTGCAGCCGCCTCCATAATCAAACAACAAAATTTGTTGAGGATTAATTGGGTTAGGATTGAATCAATACCAACGATATGTATACTGAAATTGTTCAATTCGATGGCGGCGACTGTGTGTTTGAGAAATACGAGAGGCGGGCGAGTGCCCACAATGGCTGCCTCTTGTCCGTCAATATTGAGGAAGAACACGGCTAGGGTTTTGCAAATGATAAAGGATATATAATTTGTAACCTCCGTGATTTAAGGAAAGACCCATAAATATAAATATAAATTTTCAGTTATTAAATTATCTATATATAAAATTCCAAAATTACCCTTCCATATTGATTGGCTCACAATTACTCATACAATCACACAATACTTGTTATATATATATATATATATATATATATATATATATATATATATATATATATATATATATATATATATATATATATATATATATATATATATATATATATATATATATATAGGGCTAGGATCAAATATATCCATACAAGTATTGTGTGACCTTGAAACTCAATCTGGACCACTCATTTAAAACACATTCTTTTAATAATATACAAAATTTAGTTCATTCTTTTAAGAATAGTAAGAACTCATTTTGTCAAAAACCTATTCTGTCAAGAATGTATTTTTTTCATTGTTACGAGAATGAAATCTGATGGCCAGGATTTGGTTACAGGGTAACACAATAATTGTCATTCTTATTATAACCTAGCCCTATATATATATATATATATATATATATATATATATATATATATATATATATATATATATAATTATATATATATATATATATATATATATATATATATATATATATATATATATATATATATATATATATATATATATATACACTAGGTGTGTACCCGCGCAATGCTGCGGTGACAAATAGTTCGTTTCAGTAAATAGTTATGGGTGACGTTTGGTTTTTTTCGATGATGTATTTTAGGTTAAAAAGAGAATACATTAGTTTAGGGTAAAAAAACATGTTATTGTTTTGGATTAAAATAATAAAAGTACATTGTAATTTTTAGATTAAAATAAAAACATGTGGCGTTTTTGGTAAACGGAGTCGTTTAGCAAGAAATTTTGAAAAGTTTCAGTAGTTAGACCGACTTCTTTTTATTTTGTATAAAAACCGTTTTTGTTTCTAACGTAACTGTGGTTTAAGAAGTTTTTTTTGAAAAAACAAATACCTTTAATTTCTTCACTTTATTTGCAATCGAGGGGGAGGGTTTTTATGGAAAATATGTCAAACTATTGTAGCTGTAACAGAGATAATTTAGGATGGTTCAATGACATCCTTAGGATGGTCAATGCATCTAACATTTACCTATAATTACAACAACCTTGATTTTATAGTTCAAAAAGATTAGGAATAAGTAAATAGAATAAAACAAAGCATTTCTTACTTAAATGCTACAAACAGAAGTTAAGTTTCCCATCAAATAGTGTTACCATGGATAGAAACAAAGTTGTTTTGAATCATTTCATAACCATAGAGTTCAAGTTATTTCATAACCTACAACTACGATAAAAACTGCAGAATCCTTAAATTATGCTATTTGTATAGATAAAAGAATTTGAAAATCAAAGATAAATGCTCAAATTAATTAACACACAAACCATAGAAAAATCATAAAATAGTAAAATAGCATGAAATGAATTTTTTTAAACCATAGAAAAATCCAATCAAATTAACTATTTTAAGCATTACAATATTTTCTAAATCCTTTGTTACTCCGTTGATATCACATTTTTCTACTTTGTCTTTGTTTGTTGTCTCATGGGCACCATTTCTTCTCGACTGTTGTATATCCTGCAACAATCCATTCCTATTAGACGTGAGTATATTATTGCTTTATAGTTCAGTTGAGAAAACTAAAACCCAATATGAGAAAACCTACATGAAAATTAAACAAAGCCACACATTCTTTTAACCATGATCTGTTACAGCCTACCTTAATACTAAATAAAAGCACACAAAAGTTTAGTTAAAAAGCACAAAAGTTCCACATCTGTTTCAAGAAAAGTACCTGCAAGTTTTCAAATCCATCCCATAGCAGGATCTCTTCGTTTTTCCCTTGACTCTTGAGGTAATCTATTTCATGAGCTAGAAACCAGGTGTCATCTTTGATTGCTTGTCTCATATGATTAACATTATAATCATCATTTTGAGAATATTATCAAGAGGAATGAGTGCGAAGGAGGTGCAAACTTCATCAAAAGAAACCATAACAACATTCAATTCGGGCTCACTATCATAGTCGAAATTGAAAGGGTAATTTCCCATTTTACAATCAATTGACAAGTATGGCAACCAACTATCACTTCGTTGCATCTTTACATAAGGAACAACAAAGACAACTAATGAACAAACCAAATGTATTCATTCAGGCAGTGAAAAGGTTAACGAAGAACCAATTTTAAATTAGACACAAAAAAATAAAAAAAAGATCTTCTGAGTGATCTCGATCTTGTCCCTTCCACTTGTCATATCAAAGCCACCTTCAAGAAATACTCAAACTAATAAATGAATAAAAATAATTATCATTTAATTAGGAAGTCAACATAAAAATAGAATCAAAGCACAAAGGTTTAAGCTTCAAATCAAGAACAGAGATTAAACGTGTTAGATAGAGATGCAATAGGGTTTGAACAAACATACAGAAACTCCAATAGATCTGCAAAATTAATAGCCAAAGTAGTCAAAAATTATAAACCATTAAAGCATAATAACAAACCCTCAAAGCCTTTTTTCCCATCTACTCGATTGCTTCATTTATCTGCATAAAATACCGATTGAAAGTCAATGTTCTATAAGCGTAAAACTAAAAATGAAAACATAAAAGAGAAGATAGGGTTCCAAGCTTCACCATATAACGCATCTTCATCTTCTACAAATTAGTAGGAGCTTAGGGATATGTTTTGACAATTTCCCTGTCATGTCGAAATAAAACAGAGAGATAAGGAAAAGGGGAAGCTGAAGTTAACATATTTGACAGGGTGAGGAAGGAGAGAGGAATCAAGAGTACCATCGACCTTTTAACGTAATAACAAGAGGTCTTCTTGGATCATTATCGTCGTAGGCCTCCGGGAACCATTTAAATCGTAAAGCCTCATGTGGAAAAATATCGCTCTCTGTTATCATCGTATCATTTGTAATACAAACACGTTAGAGTGTGATGTAGCCAACGCCATTAGGGCCAAAAGTGCGAAGGTGGTGGTCTCTACAAACGATGGCTACTGGAGGGTGGCAAGCGAAGCGATGGTGAGGTCGTGGTGGTCATGTTGAACGGTAGAAGGAAGTCATGATGGTCGAGTGAGAGAGCGAGATGGTGCGGTGGTGGTTTGTAGGCGATGACAGAGAAGGGTGGGTTACGATGGCTAAGATAAGAAAGATGGGGGACGGCGGTGAGGAAGAAGTCGAAGATGGGGGATGAGATACGAGAAATACGAGAAATTGCCCACCGCGATTTGGGGATTTACATATTATGGTGGACCTAGAATTGGGGAAAGTTTGGTATTTGCAACTGTGATTTACGTATCAGGGGTGATTAAAAATTTTCAATGTTTAAGAACTTGTATTTCATGCATAATAAGTTGGATCTCTTAATTTTAAGAGTTTCTATCTTTAGAAACCATTTTTCCTTTTTAATGTAGTATATATATATATATATATATATATATATATATATATATATATATATATATATATATATATATATATATATATATATATATATATATATATATATATATATATATATATATATATATATATATATATATATATATATACTAGTTGTGCACCCGCGCAATGCGGCGGGACACAAATTTTGGGATGGTGGTAAATTCGTCGAAAATTTTCATTTGTGCACTTGATACTTATTAATATGGTACCTAGTTAAGAATCAATATTATCACGGTCTCGACTAATGTGACAAAATGGTGAAACAATCTAAGCTTTGATGACTAACTATTAAAAGATGACAATTCTCGACACGACCCGAACCCAACACACAAATAAATATGTTTGGATTAACATTATACAGGCTCAAGTCATTTTCAGTTTTTCCACCATGACTCGTATATAGGTCAAATTCTATATTCAAATCAATGTCATGGATGGTTTATTGAGATGGCCGCTCGGATCTTTCACTTGTTATATAGCGGCGACGCTTTTGGTGGGAAATCAGTGTCATGGATGGTTTATTGAGAAGGCAATAGCGGCGACACGAAAAGCAATAGCGGCGACGCCTTTGGTGGGAAATTTTCCCGCTTCTTATTTCACCGTCGGATCACACATTTGGTGGACGGTTTGGATTAAACACCACGCGGATCGCTGAATAATCAATACCGGCGTCACCTTTAGCGGCGACAGTCGGTATTAGCGGCGACACCAAGCGCGTGTTTTGGATGTCACCGGTAATACCGGCTGTCGCCGCTAAAGGTGACGCCGGTATTGACGGCATTTCTTGTAGTGATAATGTGTGAAATATGTTCTAAGTCACGTACGTACATATTGAATATTATTGGTGTTAACATTTTTGAAATTTTTGAGCAAGATATTGAATGTTTTACTATTTTTAACATATGTTATTATTCATAGTCTAATATTGTTTCATATAAACATACATTGTTTATAAATATAAATAATTCGTAATGTGTTGTTGATGAAAGTTTGTTATTTAATATTACATACATTAATAGATTCTCGGTGAATTATTGAAAATATTTTTAACAATAAGGTTTTTGGAAATAAGATGAGAAATAAAAAAACATAGATGCAAAATTTGGGTTTCACCCTTAAACAAAACTCGAGGGACATTTAAAGAAAACCATATATTCATCTATTTTATCCATCTATTTTATCCATTTTGTTTATGTTTTAAATTTTCATGATGTGAAAACTCCCCCAAGTTGTATTCTACTTCATTATTTTCTATTTAAGAGGTTGGAAGTTAATATGTTTCAAGACAGCGCAGTCAAAGATTAAATACAACTTTTTTCAATCAAGTATGTATTACATATTAAAGAATTTAAACAAAGAGCAAAAATATATATACATGCTATTCATTTTTTTAAGCACTCATAGAAGCAAATCTCACAAGGAAATATGGCCGACATAAGCATAGTTGTGCATAAACATACAAATCGGATACGAACACAACACACATACACTAACAGATAGGGGTGTAAATGAGCCGAGCCGAGCCCGAACATACCCAAGCTCGGCTCGAGCTCGTTTAAATTCATGGGGGCTCGAGCTCGAGCTCGGCTCGTTTCGAGTACAGTTTCAAAGCTCGAACTCGGCTCGTGGAAAAATATGCATACTCGAGCTCGGCTCATCTAAGCTCGTTTGTCAGACGAGCCCAAACGAGCCTAGGCTCGGCTCGAGCTCGTTTATGTTTTTTTTAGCTCGTTTAACCATTTATCACACTCTATGCAGTCAATAGCGCGATTTAGCGACGCTATAGCGTTGCTATAGCGTATAGCGCCCTCGACCGCAATAAAAACTCACTTAGCGTTTCAGTTTAGCGATTTTGCTATTAGCGACGCTAAAGACCGCTATTTTGCGCTATTTGCCCAACCAAAATAGCAGTAATAGCGCGCTATACAAAAATTTTAATACTCTTGACTTAACCAATTAAATCCAAGATTTAACTCGGTTATAAAAGGTTTGAGTGAATTGCTTTGGCACCAATGACAACTATTTATAACCACAAGTATGCCCTTTGTTTCTTTGCTGAGTCGATGTGGGAGGAACTTTTATAAGCTATACGTCTTTTTGCTGAACTAGAACTACACGTGACCATCTTCTTCTTTGATTGTGTAGCAGGTTCCTCAAGTGACCATCTTCTTCTTCGATTTAACACAGGTCTCTCCGTCTTCTTCTCCCGATGGCTCGCCGATTGAAACTCCGATTGAACGCAGTTGAAACGCCGATTGACCATCTTCTTCTCCCGATGGCTCGCCGACTGAACGTAGGTCCCTTCGTCTTTGCAATTGAAACGCCGATTAAACCATCTCCCGATGGCTCAGCGATAATCGCTGGTTCCATGTATGCAGGTTTGAATGTTTAGCGACTTGGTCCGATTGCTGGTTTTAATGTTTAGCGACTTGGTCCGATTGCAAGTTTGATATCATTTTCATTTTCGATTTTCGATTATGAACTTGATCGGCATGTCCGATGATATCAATTTCATTGATTAACAGGTCCGATGATATCAAGTTTCATATCAAGTTTGTTATCAATTTCAAGTTTGATATCAATTTCATTTTCATTTTCGATTTTCATTGCAGAATGCAGACTTAATCTAGGTTTCTTCAATTCAAATTTGTGTCTCATACTCTCATTGCAGGTCTAATTTGGAATTTGGGATACCATCATTGGTTAAGCAAATGCTCACATTCCGGTTTTTCTTCTTACACACCAAGTGTTTGTTAAATTTCCTAAGAGAATCTCAAAGAACTAGGATTATGTTACTGAGTTCTTTTAATCAATCGGGTTATGTAATAAGTTGTGTGCTTCTCATGTAGTTTGAACCATAAATGTGTGGGTGTTTAATTTGTAATGATTTTGTAGTTATATCATTTAGCTTGAAAGAAAGTTATGATGTTTGTAATTAAAGCTTATAATCCAAATTTTTGATATATCAAATGTTGTTGAATCTTTGTTTCTAAAACTAGAATATTGTTTTATATTGTTATTTCATATATTAGTATTAAAAAATACTAATATTTTATTATAAAAATTATACATAATATAAATTGTATATAATATCAAAAAACCGCTATATCACCGCTATACCACCGCGAAAATCGCTATTTCAAATAGCGATAGTCACCGCTATTTGAAAATTTACCGCTTTAACTGCTTAGATCACACTACAATGCATTCCATTTCAATGAATAATTTAGCAAAAGAGTTACATACGTACTCTCTACAAATTCAACCAAACATAACAAAATAATGTGTGAAATTGAAACGAAGAGTCGAAGAGGAAGAATTCGTAAATATTTATGTTGAGTGTGAAGCCACTCTTGTGGTCTGTCAAAAGAAGTGGCTGAAGAGGCGTTTGTCAAAAGAAGTGGGTTGAAGAAATTACCTTGCTTATCTCATTCTTTGACAATTCTCTTTCTAATCTCTATTTAAGAGATCATCTGTAACTTGTAAAATACATCAGAACACACATAAGAAGAAGAAATAAAAACTCCTAGTTACCGAGAGTAGACGTAGGTCGGAGATTGGACCGAACCACTATAAATCTTGTTGTTCTTGTGTTTGAGTGTGTTGTGTGTTCGTGTGATTCCCGTTTGTGACCTAACAACTGGTATCAGAGCAAGGTTCTTGATCGTTTCACACGAACCAGCAGAGGTGAAGAAGGAAGTCGCTGACCTGTGAGAATCGAAACTAGTGCTCCGATCAGAAACCATCGTCAGCCGCCGCAGTTGTCACCTACCGCCGCTGCCGCCGGTCAACCTGCGACACCCGTCGCCATCCGTAGTCATCTGCCACCGCCGCTCGGTGAATCACAGTCGGAATTCTGAAGCCGCCATTGCCGCTGCTCCCCTCACCAAATATCTGTATCTCGCTAAATTTTTATCTGAAGATAAAAGAAAGACCCGTTGGCCTTTTATTGGGGAAAGAAACCATACAAAAAAAAATTCAGAAAAAAGCTTCATCCTTGAATTAAAGTTTCAAAAAAGGTGAAAAGTAATATTTGGTGGAGAACGGCTGCACACGTCTCTGGTTTCTTTTTTGTATTTTACTATTTAGCCCCTGAACTTTAAAAAAATTGCAGTTTAGCCCCTTAACTATCAGGAAATTGCATTTCAGTCCCTGAACTTTCAGAAAATTGCAGTTTAGCCCCTAAACTTTCAGAAAATTTCAGTTTAGCCCCTGAACTTTCAGAAAATTGCATTTCAGTCCCTGAACTTTCAGAAAATTGCAGTTTAGTCCCTAAACTTCAGAAAAATTTCATTTTCACTCTTAATTTCTAAAAAAGGTGCAATTTGTCCGTTAAAATGGCAGAAGACGGTAAAATCAAAATTGACAAGTTTGATGGAACCGATTATGGATTTTGGAAGATGCAAATTGAAGATATGTTGTATCAGAAAAGTTTGCATTTGCCTATGTTGGGCGAACAACCGGATGACATGTATGATGAAGAATGGAAGTTGTTGGATAGACAAGCCTTGGGTGTAGTTAGGCTTTCATTGGTAAAGAGTGTTGCGTATAACATTGTCAATGAAACAACTACTTATGGAGTATTTAAGGCTTTGTCCAACATGTACGAGAAGCCGTCCGCTTCAAACAAAGTGTTCCTCATCAAACAGTTGGTTAACACCAAGATGAAAGAAGGCATGTTGGTTACCGCTCACATAAATGAGTTTAACTTGATTATTTCTCGTTTAGCCTCAGTTGCAATAAAGTTTGAAGATGAAGTACAAGCGCTCCTACTTTTATCATCTTTGCATGATAGTTGGTCAGGCACAGTCACAACTGTTAGTAGTGCATCCGGCACTATCAAACTCACTTTCGAGAGTATTCGTGACTTGATTGTAAATGAAGATATCAGACAGAGAAGCAATGGTGAGACTTCTAGTTCTAGTTCTCTATTGCATACAGAAAGTAGAGGAAGAAGAAACGAAAGAGGACGTAATCGAGGCAGATCAAAGTCCAGAAAAAGGCAACACAGTCAAAAACCAGAAAAGACATTGAATGTTGGAATTGCAAAGAAAAAGGTCACTTTAGAAGCCAATGCCCAAGACCACAAGCTGAAAAGAAAGAAGTAAACAATGTATCCTCTGAAGAATCAGGAGATTTTCTCATATGTTGTGTTGAGAATTCAGCAGAATCCTGGATTATGGATTCAGGTGCTTCTTTCCATGCCATCTCATGCCTAGATATGGTCAAGAACCTACAAACATGTGCTCTTGGCAAAGTTCGTTTGGCCGATGATCAAGTGCTTGATATTACGGGTATCGGAGACGTAGATTTGAAGACCTCCTTAGGAACCACATGGACATTGAAAGATGTCAGGGTTATTCCAAACTTAAGGAGAAAGTTGATTTCAGTTGGTAAGTTGGATGATGAAGGGTTTGATGTTTACTTTGGGGGTGGACAATGGAAAGTGATCAAAGGCAACTTGGTGATTGCCAAAGGAAAGAATAAAGGCACTCTATACATGGTAGAGATACCTAGTGATGGTGTTCATGCCGTA
This sequence comes from Cichorium intybus, assembly GCA_023525715.1. Lineage (NCBI taxonomy): Eukaryota > Viridiplantae > Streptophyta > Magnoliopsida > Asterales > Asteraceae > Cichorium > Cichorium intybus. Next base: position 75,755,048 of record CM042015.1, read on the forward strand.
ACCACAAATCCGAGTCCATCTAATTTATGGCACCAACGACTCGGACACATGAGCAATAAGGGATTGAAGATGTTGGCTCAGAAAGGGAAGTTTCCAGACTTGAAGAAAGTTGAAACAGAATTCTGTGAATCCTGTGTTCTAGGGAAACAAAAGCGGGTTACTTTTGTAAAGACGGGGAAGACACCGAAAGCTCAGAAGTTGGAGCTTGTTCACTCGGATGTATTTGGACTAACACCAATTTCATCTCTAGGAGGAAAAAACTACTATGTAACCTTTATTAATGATTTAACACGCAAGGTATGGGTCTATTTTCTTAAAAATAAATCTGATGTATTTGATACTTTTAAGATATGGAAATCTGCTATTGAAAATGAAACTGATTTGAAGGTAAAATGCCTGAAGTCGGATAATGGTGGTGAATACATAAGCAAGGTGTTTGTTGACTATTGTGCCAAGCAAGGGATAAAGATGATCAAGACAGTCCCAGGAACCCCTCAGCAGAATGGTGTAGCTGAGAGAATGAATAGAACTCTGAATGAAAGGGCTAGAAGCATGAGGTTAAATGCCGGTTTACCTAAGACATTCTGGGCCGATGCAGTTAACACTGCTGCCTACTTGATCAATCGTTCACCGTGTGTTCCCTTGGATTTTAAATTGCCGGAAGGAATGTGGCAAGGGAAGGAAGTAAGTCTCAAACACCTAAAAGTCTTTGGTTGTAGTGCTTACAGTCTGTTAAAAGATAGTGACAGGGATAAACTTGATTCAAAAACCAAGAAGTGCACATTCATTGGTTATGGGTCAGACGAAATGGGTTACAGGCTTTGGGATAGCGAATCCAGAAAGATAATCCGAAGCAAGAACGTCATTTTTAACGAAGCTGAGTTATACAAAGACATAAACACCAAAAGTTCAGAAGTCCAGAAGGAGTACGTTGAATATGAAGGTGGTGCAATGAAGAAAGAAGCTTCAGTTGAAATCCCTGAATCTGGGGAAGATTCAACTGACAGTGGGAGCTCAGAGGATGATTCCAGAAATGACTCTGAAGATGAAGAAACCAGTCCTCCAGCTCCAGAGTCTGCAGCCACACCTCAAGTTCAACCAAGAAGATCTTCCAGAGTCATCAAACCACCACAAAGATACTCACCATCTGTCAACTACATTCTTTTGACAGAAAATGGTGAACCCCAGTGTTACTCTGAAGCTAAGAGGTTGAAAGATTCATTGCAGTGGGAGCTAGCAATGAAATATGAAATGAAGTCGCTTGAGAAGAGCAAGACCTGGCACTTAACAAAGCTTCCAGCTGGGAAGAAGGCTCTTCAGAACAAATGGGTTTTCAGGGTGAAGGATGAACATGTGGTACCAAACGGTACAAAGCAAGATTAGTAGTTAAGGGCTTTCAACAGAAAGATGGAATCGATTTCAATGAAATATTATCTCCAGTAGTGAAGATGACCACTATCAGACTTGTTCTCAGTATTGTAGCAGCAGAAGATTTGCATCTAGAGCAACTAGATGTCAAGACAGCTTTTCTACATGGTGACCTAGATGAAGAAATTTACATGACACAACCAGAGGGTTTCCAGATTAAAGGCAAAGAAAACTTGGTGTGTAAATTGAAGAAGAGCTTGTATTGTCTGAAGCAAGCACCAAGACAATGGTATTTGAAGTTTGATAACTTCATGAGAAGAGTTGGTTACAAGAGATGTGACAATGACCATTGTTGTTACATCAAGAAGTTTAAGGGTTCTTATATCATTCTACTACTCTATGTAGATGATATGTTGATTGCAGGCTCAGACATGATAGAGATCAAGAAGTTAAAAAAGCAAATGTCTGAAGAATTCGAGATGAAAGACTTGGGAGCTGCAAACCAAATACTCGGGATGAGTATTTTAAGAAACAAAGAAGATGGCTCTTTGACACTCTCTCAAGAGAAGTACATTGAGAAAGTGTTAGAGAAATTCAGCCTTAAAGATGCCAAGATCAGAAGCACACCTTTGGGAAGTCACTTTAGGCTTTCTAAAGTTCAGTCACCCAAATCAGATGAAGACAAGAAAGAAATGGCTAAAGTACCTTATGCATCTGCAGTTGGTAGTCTCATGTATGCAATGGTATGCACGAGACCAGATATTGCACATGCAGTGGGAGTTGTTAGTCGATTTATGTCCAATCCGGGGAGAGAACATTGGGAAGCAGTTAAATGGCTGCTAAGATATTTGAAGGGGACTTCAAAAGTGACATTGCATTTTAAAGGGAAAGATGTCATTCTGAAGGGTTTTTGCAGATGCAGAACTTGGTGGTTGCAAAGACTCATACAAAAGCACTACCGGGTATGTCTTTACAGTGGGAGGCACTGCAGTGAGTTGGATGTCTAAACTCCAGAAAAGTGTTGCCTTTTCAACCACAGAAGCAGAGTATATGGCAGTTGCTGAAGCAAGCAAAGAGCTTATATGGTTGAAGAACTTTTTCGAAGAACTTGGCAAAGAACAAGTTGATTGTGCACTATTTTGTGATAATCAAAGTGCAATACACCTTGCAAAGAATCCGGTCTTCCATTTGAAGACAAAGCATATACAGCTGAGATATCACTTCATCAGAGAAAGAATTAATGATGCCACTCTGAAGTTGAATAAGATCAAAGGAACTGAAAATCCAGCTGATATGTTGACTAAGGTTGTCACCTTAGAGAAGTTGAAGCTTTGTATAGCTTCAACTGGCCTTCAGGATAATTGAAGAGAAGGCCGGGTAACTAGGACGGAGTGAAGATCAAAAGTGTTTTACAGAAATACAGATGCACAGTTGAAGCACATGTGAAGATTGTTCCGTGACTTCAAGTGGGAGATTGTTGAGTGTGAAGCCACTCTTATGGTCTGTCAAAAGAAGTGGCTGAAGAGGCGTTTGTCAAAAGAAGTGGGTTGAAGAAATTACCTTGCTTATCTCATTCTTTGACAATTATCTTTCTAATCTCTATTTAAGAGATCATCTGTAACTTGTAAAATACATCAGAACACACATAAGAAGAAGAAATAAAAACTCCTAGTTACCGAGAGTGGACGTAGGTCGGAGATTGGACCGAACCACTATAAATCTTGTTGTTCTTGTGTTTGAGTGTGTTGTGTGTTCGTGTGATTCCCGTTTGTGACCTAACAATTTAGTCGCATACGTAATACATTCGATTGGATAATCAGACTTCTTTTTACCAAACATAAAATTGATTAATTAATAATTGATGTATATAAATTTAACATATAAAAAAATATCGTCGCATGTATATACAAATTAAACCAAACTCATTAATATATATATATATATATATATATATATATATATATATATATATATATATATATATATATATATATATATATATATATATATATATATATAGGCTCGTTTAGGCTCATGAGCCTAATCGAGCTTTAAAACATAAGCTTAGGCTCGACTCGTTTAACAAACGAGTCTTCATTGTGAGCTCGAGCTCAGCTCGGGCTCGTTTAACTCGAGCTCGAGTCGAGTTTTTAACGAGTCGATCCCGAGTAGCTCATGAGTAGCTCGGCTCACTTTCACCCCTACAGACGCCTACAACAATAAAACCGAACACTTACAAAATTTTCAATTTCTCAAATACTTAAATCAAAATTTTCAATTCTCAATGACTTAAATAATTTTCAATCTCTTAAATACTTATATAATTTTCAATTTCTCAAGAGTACTCATATCGGGAATGGGCCCTTTGAGTGAATTCCCTTTTAGCCTAGAAACAGTAAATTTAATTTAATCTTTTCATAGAGTTTAATACTTAAAACTCTGTCAGTTCTTTAAGTTTAGTCCCGAACTGTATATCTCCTTATAATTTGAGCCTGGCAATGCACTGGTCAAACATATCAATATAAAGCTAGATTTCTCCAAATAAATTTTACTCAGCAATATCTAAACTTACATTTTGGTGATGCGGAGCGGGGCTATTGGGCCTTAAATGAAAGTTAAAATGATTTAAAAATTAAAATAACTAACAAATATTTATGACAAAAAAAAGTCTACAAAAGGGCATTATAGTCAATCTATTTGAGATAGAGACTATAACGAAACATCAAGATAAAATAAAATATTGCAACTTAAATATTTGAAGTACCAAAAACGAAAAAGATAACTCAAATCAAGGACCACAATTGTAGTTTGCTACAAAAATATATATAACCAAAATGGATGGGTTGTGTAATATATCAAAACATATAGCTTTTTAGTATCGGTGAAAATGGGATACCTCACAATGATCTCGGAGAACCAGATGGTCCGCAAACTTGGTTACCACCTTTAACCTGTACAACCCATTGAATAAATAAACAATTGGAATCATTCTACGTCACTCATCAAACTTAACCAACATCTTTCATGCACTTCAAAAACAAACAAAAAAAATCCTCCTTGATTGTCTGTTATTCATGTAATAAATCATAAAAAACATCAATTATTCACCCATTAAAAATATGAAGTCGATCTTGGCAGATAAGGTGAAAAAAGGATCAACAAAATTTCAATAATAAATAAATAATTCATAAATAACAACAATTCAAAATACCTATACCATGAACACCCTCGCCAGATAGACCCGTCATTAAGCACTACACCACCAATCTAGCAAATGCAAGACCAAACTAATTTAACCAGATTGATCAGCTAAACACCTAAGTATTAACCAGGTTCAACTGAATTCTGATTTGGTTTGCATACTCCAATTACAAAAAAGAGATGAACGTGACAAACCAGAGATCCTTTTTCACAAAACATTTCTTTAGATGAGGTTAAATAGAGGAGTGCCCCTGTTACTTTGTATATGTATAACTCACCTCCTTCTTTGTGCAGATAAAGAACAATTTTCTGAAACAAACAGCAAAAACTAGTTATTGAGCCCATTTTGTAGAAACATACCGAGCATAACTGTATAATATATAGAACCTCTGTCAAGAAGTGTGTCGATCAGTGAGAGTGAGACAGGGCATAAAGAAATTTAGGGAGGAGTTATGAAAGGTTGGGGCACATATAGAGGGATAGCGAGAGAATAACTGTTTGAAAAAGTCAATTAATCGGGAAGAGTTAGAGTCGTAGAGAGATAGAGCGTATAATGCGTGAAGTTTGGTATACACAAACAACTATTGAACTACGCAATATGCATTTAAAACTGTATATGGCTTCAATACTTGTACATTGTGCATGATTAACAGAACCTCTTAATTTTAAGAGTTTCTATTTTTAGAAACCATTTTTCCTTTTTAAGGTAGTATATATATATATATATATATATATATATATATATATATATATATATATATATATATATATATATATATATATATATATATACTAGTTGTGAGACCCGTGTATTACACGGGATGCTACAAAAAATATTAACTAAGAATATCTAAACATTAATAAATTTACATAAGAAATTTGTTTGTGTATCGTGACATCTTGCTTTTGATTTTTACTATTACGACAATCTATTTTGATAAATATAATTGATTATGAGAATGTCACTGGTACTAAAATCAAATTCACTATTATGATTGGAATCGTTCTTCAAAATATTATGACGTCATTTCTCTCTCTATTATCTTCCAGATCATTCTACACATTAAAAAATAATATGATATTAAAAAAAATTAATTGTGAAATTGAATGATAACTATTAATTTTAAAATTGAATGATAATTAAACCGATCATTAAGGAGTTAGAAACGTTTTGTAAGAACCCGCGGAAACTTGTAATGAAATATAAAATAATTATGTGTAACAGTAAAACTATGAAAGAAAAGGGCAAATTGGTCTTTTGCCATGTTTTGGATCCTAATGTAAAATATTTTGTATTGTGGGTAATAATGTAAAATATATAAAGTTTTATGTAATAAAAATTTAATTATACTGGCAAAAATCCAAGAAGTGGAACTTAAGGGGGGTAAAATGGAAAAATGTGGAGGTATAAATAGGAGAAAAATCTCCATAGGTTCCAGAAGTTGTAGAAGCATCGGGAGAGAGCGAGAGTTTGGGCAGAGTTTTGGAAGATTCAAGGAATTAGAAGCAAAGATTGAAGATCGAGAAAGAATTCTTATATCAAAAGGTTAGTAATTCAAGTTCTAACCTAGGTTTTCTTGATGGGTTTCAATGAATGAACTGAAATTGTAATTTCAGTTACAATCTATGATGTTTAAGTGATTTTCAGGTTGAAATAAGTGATGTTTTAAGAACATAACCCAAGAATGTGAAAGTAGGTTGCTATTGTTAAGGAATTGAGATTTTGATCAAGAACCCTAGATTGTGAGTTCTTGTGATTAACTTGATTCTAATGATTTATAATAAGTTCCAGATGTTATATTGATTGAAATAAACCAGTAGAAACAATTATAATTTGGTAATTTTGGTTTTTGGACCAAAATTGTAAAAGACGGGAAGTTATAGAAATGGGTTGGAATCACCAATTCCATTGTTTAAAACTTGAAGTAAATGAAGGGTTTTGGTCCTGGAACATTTCCTAGTGATTAAGTCATGAAATAAGGGCTTAACAAGAGAAAATGGGATTTTATAGCACAAAAATCGGACATTCTGGTCTGTACCAGCAGCGATCGCTACCCGACCAGGCCCTTGGTCGCGACGCGAAGCGGCGTAGGGGATAAATGCAGTTTTGAAGTGAGTCTCCTGTCAAGTGAAACTTGATTTTTGGATTTGAGGCTAAACTTGTCCGTTTGACCTCAAATTTTAAACATAAGTCCCTTATGGTTGAAAACCTTGTAGAAAATTGTCGGAATGGAAATACGACCTCCCGAGAGTACTGTAGTAAAATACTCGTATTTCGGGAAAATTTACAAATTAAAGGAAGCTAGTATAACAAGAGTTGTAGTCTAATTATAACCTGTAATTGCATAGTATAGCACTCTGGTGCTGTAAAGTTGGTTATTATATATATATATATATATATATATATATATATATATATATTGAGTATAAATGTATATTTTGTATATAATAGGTGGTGGTTCTAATAGAATTGATCAAGCGAAAGATAAAGGAGTCCACGAAGCTAAGTAACTCCTAGGTGACGTAAGGTGAGTATTATGTGGATTTTTGAGTACATAGCAAAATGAGTTTTATTTAACAATGTTTTGGAGTCAAGTGGTTTTATGGCTTTAAAAGTATTTTATGAAAAATATGCTTATAATGTGTATAGAAAGAGAATCAGAAATACAGTGAACTGATAATGTGATTGGCCCATGATGATGAGTTGCTTAGTATCCGGATAAAGACCACGGCCTGCTGCGGTAGGGGTGGTCAAAGACACTACTGGGATGGTACCTCCCGTCGCGAAGTAGTTGTCTAATTGATACCTTGGTAGATGAATCTGTTTCATGCTATTGAGGAAGTAGTTATACGGGTGCGTCTCGTATAAAACCTACGGGTGCGCTCGTAGGAATGTACCATCACATAATAAGGAATACCTATGGGTGCGCTCATAGGAAATAAAATATTGGAAACTGTGAAATGAGGTTATTATTTGAAAAACTGTTTTGGGTCTAAACCCATAATGCTCACGAGACGTTATGTCTCACGTATTTTTCTTTAAAATGCTATGTACTCAGGTAAACAAGAAGGGCGATAGAAGGGTCAGGTGTGGGACTGTAGCTTCTGCTGTATAATGCGAACCAGATTGGGTTGGGTTCACTGAACTTGTGTGCGAGCGCGCGTCCTGCGGGTACGAATGCACCACCGATCGACCAGAAACGTTCAAGGACATTTTTTGCAAATATTTTCCTTTTCTTAATTGTTCGTAACTGAAAATTTAATGCCATTAAACACTGATTTCGGTTTTGATATTGGTATTAAGGAGACTTTATTTTTCAGTTACATTTGTGTCTTTAATTCGTCAGTTTCGTTTCGCTGTATAAATACAACGCTCGAGCTACTGTTGAGACCACCAGATGCAACGTTTTCATCTTCTTCTCAACTTCTGCATTCACTTCGTTCTTATCCTACAACCAAGGTATAATCCGGCCTAGTGACAGTTTGGGCAATCTAGAAGAATTGGTTCACGCTGTTGTATCCTAGGAAACAAACACCCATACCGGGCGAATTTGTTTTAAGGAAACTGTGTCAAACACAGGCCTCAGCAACTGTTCTCGTTTCTCTTTGTTCGTTGGCATTTTCGGTTAATATTTTCCTAACAGTCTTAAAACAAATTCATTTGTGCCAAACGAACAACGAATAAATTTTTCTGTTATTAATTCTTACAATTCAGAAACTGTTTTTCCAGTAACAGTTTTCTGTTTTTCAAGGCTTCTAATTTTACCTTCTTGTTTCTGTTTAAACGATTATTTACAGTTTCATAATTTGTTTTTCAGAAACATTTTCTTATTTACATTGATTACACTTACGATTTTGGTTTGTGTTTATAGCATGACAACTGGAACTTCTGATCCGACAAAACAAACAAACCCTCCTCCCCAAGGGACTCCAACGATTTCCATGTCGAGTAATCATGCGGAGAAATCGGAAAAGTTTTCCGGTATGCACTTTAAGAGATGGCAACATAAGATGTTCTTCTACCTCACTACCTTGAATCTTGCGAGATTCTTACCCGAGGAGGCCCTGACACGCCTAGGTCGTCGTGCGGTCAAAAATAAAGAAAACCTAACACACACACTAGTACAGTGGTAGTCAGGGTCGATCCGCAGGAGCTTCGTGGTTAGACTAAATGACAGATTACCAACTAGTAGTGTCACGCTACAGTCGGAGGACCTAGTTTCTAAGTGTTCAACTATCAAAAAGCAATCACCAAACAAAGTCAAGCCAAGCATAAGCTAAACTCAACTCAAACTAACCTAGTCACTTTCTGAAATCAGAAGTGCATCTCTGAATCAGAAGCAAACAAAGGCATCCAAACCCAACAAGGCATAACCTAACTAATAACTAGGGTTCTGACTGAACAGCTACTAGCTAAGGTTCAATGCCTAAAACTAACCTAATTGGCTACTGATTTCAGCAAAGGGAAGCAGTTCCAAACAAGGCTAAAACAATATCCAAACACAATTCAAACAATCAAAACATAAACAAACATCCAAAACACTAAAATACTCATAAACCAAGTTTAATTGTAACCAAATGCTTTCATTAACCAAATTCAGATTCCAAACATCCAAAAACAGTAACTAAATACTACTAAAACATAAACCTAAGCTTGGTATCAATGGTTGTCACTCCCAAAGATACAAACTAAAGCTTACAACTATCTAACTAATTGAAAATAAAATCCAAAACATGAAAATACCACTTGAGAAGTTGCTGGAACGAAATCTTAGAGTCAAAGAGCTTCAAGGTCGATTTTACACCCAGTCTTTGCTAGGGTTTTCGGCTGGAATTGCCTCTATTTATATTTGCAAATTTCTCGCAGCCGCGCCGCGCAGATGAAGAATCCGCGGCGCGCGTACTAATCTTTCCCGTTTCTTCGGCATTTGAATGTGTTACACCGCCTTAAGCCCGCGTCACGCGTTTCATAGATCCGCGGCGCGCGTACGTATTTCCTTGATTTTTATTCTTTTCCAAACTTCTTCCTTTTGCACGCTTTTAGTCCCTGTTTCCATTCTTTTCTTCCAAACAAGTCCTGGCACGAAAAGTGAGAATACCCAGACATATCTGATATAATTTCATCAAGAACAGGGCTCAACAACGCCTAAAATACTTGATATCACTCGGCGTTGTCAGGCCCCTCAACTCACTAAAGATGCGGATGTCCAAGCCGTGAGTGCGCTCGACGCTTGGAAACACTCCGATTTATTGTGTAGGAACTATGTTCTCAATGGTCTTGTGGACTCACTTTATAATGTATATTGTGTAACAAAATCGGCTAAAGAACTATGGGACTCATTAGACAAAAAATACAAAACCGAAGATGCCGGGGCCAAGAAATTTGTGGTTGCCCGATTTCTAGACTATAAAATGAATGATAGTAAGCCGGTAATGACACAAGTCCAAGAACTTCAAGTCCTCCTACACGATATCCATGCCGAGGGTATGGTGATAAGTGAGACCTTTCAAGTTGCTTCTATAATCGAGAAGTTACCCCCGTCTTGGGTTGACTTTAAGAATTATTTGAAGCATAAACGAAAGGAAATGACCATTGAGGACCTCATTGTTCGACTCTGAATCGAGGAAGACAATAAGGTTGCTTAAAAGAGTAGCAATATTAGTTCTACTTCGGAAAAAGCCAACGTGGTTGAATATGGTCAATCTTCCGGAAAGAACAAGTCCTTTAAAGGCAAATTCCAAAAGGCAGGGAAAGGTGCCAACTTGGGGGCGAATGGTGGAAACTTCAAAAAGAGGTTTCAAGGTAATTGCCACAACTGTGAGCAACCCGGGCACCGTGCTGAAAATTGCAAGCTTCCAAAGCGACAAAAAGCTAAAGAGGCAAATGTTGTGGAGCAAATAACCCGCAATGTGTTCGACATCGATATTGTCGCGGTCATATTTGAAGTCAACCTCATGGAGTCTAATCCCAGCGAGTGGTGGGTTGATACGGGAGCCACTCGACATGTTTGTTCCAATCGTGAGTGGTTTCGAAACTTCAAAGTTGTGGACAATGGGGATAAGCTTTTCATGGGAAACTCGGCGACTTCCGATATCCAAGGTGTTGGAAAGATTGTGTTGAAGATGACGTCGGGAAGAGAGATGACGTTAAATGATGTGTTGTATGTCCCGGAGATTAGAAAGAATTTGGTCTCCGGGTGGTTGTTGAACAAGCATGGTTTTCGCTTGGTTTTTGAGTCGAATAAATTTGTATTGACTAAAAGTGGTGTGTATGTAGGCAAGGGGTATGCCGAGAGGGGCATGTTTAAATTGTGTAATGCCTATTCAGCCAAATACTAATGCAATGAATAACTCTTCTACTTACTTGCTTGAGTCTTCAAATATATGGCATGCTAGATTAGGACATGTTAATTTTGATACTCTTCGACGTTTAATTAAACTCGACCACATACCACACTTTACTATTGACTCAAAATACAAATGCAACACATGTGTTGAATCAAAATTAACACGACAATCGTTCAAATCCATTGAAAGGATTACCGAACCACTTGGTTTAATACACTCCGATGTGTGTGACATGAAGTCGATTCCATCCAAAGGTGGAAATAAGTACTTTATCACTTTTATTGACGATTGCACTAAACTTTGCTATGTTTATTTACTTAAGAGTAAAGATGAAGCAATAGACAAGTTTAAAGTGTATAAAAGTGAAGTTGAGAATCAACGCAACAAAAAGATTAAAGTACTACGAAGTGACCGTGGAGGTGAGTATGTATCACCATTTCAAGAATTTTGTGCAACTCATGGCATAAGACATGAGCATACAGCACCCTATTCACCACAACAAAATGGCATTGCAGAAAGGAAAAATCGGACCTTAAAAGAGATGATGAATGCCATGTTACTTAGTTCAGGGTTACCCCAGTCAATGTGGGGGGAAGCTGTATTGTCAGCTGTTGAGTGTCGTGAGACCAACAAAATAAAAGAGTTGAAATATGGTTTTAAAATGATTTGTTGATTACCAATATTTCGTGATTGCACTACTTGTTATAAATACTAACTATGTAGTATAAATGGCAAGCAGGGTCGATCCACAGGGAGCGATGGTCTAATGGATTACACCTTAATTTCACGAGATTTAAACTTGTAAAGAAAGTAACAAAAGGGGAGTTTTGATGTTTAGTTGAAATATGATTGTATATTTAACTTGGGACAAAATATAGAAAGATTGCTTTTTTGTATTTTATAATTTGGGGACAAATTCTGGTTTTGTATTTGTAGTCATATGATTGGAAATAACAATAAGAATGATGTTTATAACTTTAATCTTTCTAAGTTGGTACTTTGTGTATGCCGAAAGCTCGCACATACACCATTCACCTAATGTACCTTAGTCAAGAGAAGCTCGTTAACTAAGACTAATCTTACTAATCAAATCTAGATAAGATCATAGAATTTGAATGAAAGATTGCATTATGTTTTATGTGAATGTTCCCAACAATGTTCAATACTCCTAAACAAGCGTTGAAGCGTTAAAACATGGGATATGATTTTCACCTAATTAAAGATGATTATCACAAATAACATTTTATAAAACAATTACGGATTTTATAATTTGTATGACTAGATTGATTATTATTTGAGATCAAATGGCCAATATGAAATAAATAAAAACCAAACACTTGTTAAATCTCAAAATCATATCACTAGAAAGATATAAAATCAAACATCAAACTTTATATTAAATCACAATCATAATCCTTAATACAAAACCAGAAAATAAGGTTACTAGCCACTCATGACTAGTAAAAGAGAAATAAACTTACAAAATGAAGATAATCCACACTTGAAGTTGCACACAAACACAAACACAATGTATCTAGAGAGTATTCAGAAGATAAGGGATAAGGGGATGGTTCTAAGGCTAACCAAGCACATCTATTTATACTAACACACCAAGGGTAAAATGGTAATTTGGACAATGGCAAACATCATCATTCCAAGACCCACTTTCTTCATCACATGGCCTCAAAATCAGGTTGGATCTGCATCTGGTCGTGTAGCATGAGGATGACAGCACAAGAAGGAATAAACAACTCAAAGTGGGCCAAAAAGCAGATCTGGTCACCAGGAAAAGTTACACGGCCGTGTAACTTCTTGGGCCAAGATTACACGGTCGTGTAATCCTGCAATTCTCCTGGACTTCCCTTGAGCTGACGTGGCATCATACGTGGCATAACAAAGTTACACGGCCGTGTAACTTTTGCCCATAAAGTTACACGGGCCGTGTACACTACTGACTTCGGGATGAGAATTTTGTAATTTCTTCGTTTGAGCTCCGTTTCTTCTGAAATTTCTTGTGTAGCCTCCCATTGTCATCCAATACAAGATTCATCCTTCAAAAGAACCTGAAAACAACCACAAAGTGTGAAAGTAGATTGCTATTCTTGAAATCCCGAAAAACATGAAAATATGCAATAAAGAGAATCAAATGCAAGATGAAACAAGGATAAAAATGTATGAAAACATGCCTAAAAATACACTTAACAAATATCCCCAAGCTTAGACTTTTCTTGTCCTCAAGGAAAACAAGGATTTAAATAATGTGGATAACAAACTACAAAGTAGAAAAAGAATAGACACCTTAGGTAGCAACCAAGACAACATCAATCATAACTAAAAATCATGTCAATTTGGACCCTACACACATATAAGTTAGACCATCTATTCAAAACAAAAGACCATTAAAAGGAACAAAATTTTATCAATTACTTAGCATACGCACGTCGGGCCAAAGTATAAACTCACACATGAAACCTTCACTTATTATTCAAAGCGTCTCGCAAGCAAAGGACGTGCTCACAATTGTTCACTCCTCTCGTGTTTATTCACTCATGTCACAAGATGTGTGACCTTGCAAGCTCCATTTTCAATATTTGGCTATAAACACTCTTTTTTAAAGGAGGGGCGCTCGGATATCGAATCTAGGAAGCTTATACTAAGTTGACTTTGCTCAAGTCCTCCAACCGACCTCATTTGCATATTTATTTATTAAACACATGATTTTCCAAAACAGAGGGACAAAAATTTACAACTCGATTCCTATTTATAAAGGATAGATACCTAGACGACCGAAACAACTAAATCTTTTAAACTTCAAATTGACCCAAGATGTATGAAGATTTTTTAAAACATGGTCAATGTATGAAGTTGTAACTAGATCAAAATTAGATTTAGTTGTTGAAAGCAAAAAGGATGAAATGAGGCTTTCAAACAAGTAACCGCTTTATTGTATTTTTGTGGAAAATTTTCATTTTAAAATGACTCGAGTGATCACTTGGTTCGGTCTTTTCTTTTATTTATTTTTTTACTTTTTTATTTTTTTATTTTTTTATTTTTTTTTATTTATTTTTTTATTTGACCAATCTTTTAGAACCAAGTGAAACAATTTCTGGATTTTCACCATAAAAAGAATTTCACAAAATTTTTGCTAAAATGATTAGACAAAATATTTTTATGCTATTTTTGTAATCATAATAAAAATTTAAACACACTAATGACCAAAATAATATAAACAAGGTCATATGACATCTATTAACACCTAGTACCACACAAAACCAAAAAATATAGAAAATAAGATTTTTGTCCATGACTTTGGAAAATCGCGATTTTGAGATAAACCTTATGTTTAATTGACAATATGCAAATGTATGGTCATGAGGGGGGACTAGTGCAACTTCCATAGTATTTCTCATAGTCGATTACACACATTGATGAACTCACGGGTGAATAAAGCGTCCTTTGCTAGAATAGTTTTGATTCAATTTCATGTGTGTTTTATAATTCTCCCAATCGTATCTATGCTAGAAAATTAATAGAAAGAAGTTCCTAATGAAGATCTAGGGTTTCAAATGATGGTGATGTTGCATGTAGATAGGGGACAAAAATACAAGAAGTTTAACTATGAGATGTATTATGGTTGCAATTTAAAGGTGTCACATAGGTGAGAAGCAAGAGATAACAAAAATGCATGCAAAAGTTTAAAAAAATAATGCAGGAAATAAAATATTTTTTGAATTTTTGTTGTTTTAATTTTTTTTTAATCAAAGGGAAAAGGGATTTATTTCCCCATCCCCAAGCTTAAAATAAATGCAGTGTCCACAATGCATTAGGGAAGGAGATAGAAACAACCTACTGAGGGTCGGGGAAGGGTCCCCGTGGCGGAAATGGAGGGTAAGGGTATGGTGGGAAATATGGATAAGGTGGGAATTGAGGGGGCTGGAGTGGTTGGCTTCCAGGCTGCTGCTGCTGCTGCGGTGGCTGCTGTGGGTGCTGCTGTTGCCATGGGTTAAAGGCAACAGATCTTTGTATGTCAGAGAGGATAGACATAACATATTGGTTATGTTTATACTGGTTCTCTCTAAACTGCTCAAAGTCTTGGCGCAGCTCCATTTGATGTGTGTCAATTTCACAAAGATTATCATAGATGCCTTGATAATCAAGGCGAAGATCCGCAATCTGGGAGTTGATTCTAGAAAATTCCTCCATGTAAAGGTTGTGCTCGGGAGGAAATGAGCTAGCAGAACTTGAAGGGCCGGGCTCTTGAGGCTGTCTCGGTGGTGGGTTGGGTTCTTGAGGGGGTAGGTTGGGAGGGGGTAGGGGTAGGCCCATGTTGGAAGGAGGCTTCCAATTTGTGCTAGAGACTGGGTTGGCTAATCGAAGTATTCGGGCGTTTCGGTTGTTCACCCGCAGATAATCGCGTCCGTCGGCTTGCCAAATTTCGTCGGATTCGGGACGTCGAAATAACCTCATACCCTCAAGAACATCAGAGGTGAGGTATCGCTCACCTCTGACTATCTCAAGGTTATCAGGAAATCTGATGCCCAGGGATGGATGTTTGGCTATTAATGTGATAATGCCACCGCAATGGACCTGGCCAGATGAACTTCTACTTAATTTAAGTAGTTTGTACATGATCCAGGATCCAAAATTTGGGGTTTTAGGCCCTGGATTGATCATGCAGAAGAGAAGCTCAAGCTCATTTAGGCCGGCCTAGCTTATCTCTTCTTGTGGGAAGAAGATAGAAGCAATGATGCGGTGGGTGACTTTGAGGACGGGGTGGATGATGCTGGAGGCCTTGGCATTACTGGGACGGTAGAAGTTTTCTGTGGAAATTTTGGTCCAGAAAGTGCCAACTTCTCGGTGGAACAGTTTGTTCAGTTTGCCTCGTTGGTCATATGTGTTGGCGACCGGCGCGCCAATAAGCTCACACAATTGGGTTTGTGTGATTTGGTATGACCTGTTGAACATTCTAAAAGACAAAACTGCAGTATGAACGTTAAATTCAACAGACGACAAAAATTCAATAGTGGGGTTGGAATAGCTTTTTTCGCTTATATTCATCAACCCTTCCCAACCAACATTTGACAGGAGTTTGCGTACTCCTGCCTCTATGTGTAAGTCTCGCAAAGTTGGGACGTCTACGAATTTTTGGGCTTGCCCAATTCGTTCCAAGAAGTTATAAAAACGGGCCTCTTGGGCATCGGTCATAAATGCGATACCCGCATCGCCCATTTCATAATCCTGCTGTTCGGGCTCCTCATCGGAAGAGCCACTAGAGGCCGAGTACACAATTTGCCTTTTACTACCCCTAGAGTAAGTACGGGACGATGATGCCATATTTTTTTATAACTTTTTTTTTAAGTTTTTAACAAAGGAAATTGAACAAAAATAACACACAAACAAATAAAATAAACAAATTTAAACACAAAGGCTTCCTAAATCAAATTCAAGAACCAATTATCTAGCCAAAAATCAAAAATTATGAAAATTTGGAAAGAATGTACCAAATTGAAGCTTGCAAAATGGTGGTTTGGTCTTGATTTCTCCTATTCTTGCCTTCCCCAAGCTTGAACCTAAACAATTACAACAATTTAGCATCAAAAATTAAAACCCTCATTTTCTAAGGTTTCAAGAGATTTCGAATTTAACCATGGAAAATGTTGTTTCTTGTGCTCAAAACGAAGGAAAAGATGAGAAATAATGGAACTAACCTTTGGATTTTAACAAAACAACAAGCAATTGGAAGAAGAAATGAGGAAATCGAATTTTTCTTTGTGGTTATCGGACTCGGCAGGAGCTATGGAGCAAAATCGCAGCTGTGTTGTGGTAAAAATGAAGTGCCTTGCTTATATATTGTGCAAAAATGACGAAATTGCCCTCGGCCTAAGTTACACGGCCGTGTAACTTAAGCCTTAAAGTTTACACGGTCGTGTAATGATGGCTTGTGACCAGTTGCAATTTGTACCATAACTTCAAGTTACACGGTCGTGTAATGTTATACTCACATATTACACGGTCGTGTAATTATAAGTTTTTACCGATATCAATTTTACCATTTATAAGTTACACGGCCGTGTAACTTCTTGGTATAAAGTTACACGGTCGTGTACCCTACTGTTCGGTTTTTTTTTTTTTTTTTTCGTATCTTGAGCCTCGGTAGTCCGTTTTCATTTCCGATCGTTTTCTCACGTAGTTAATTGAAAGTTATAAACAGAAAAATTATAAAAACACAAAAAATCACATTTTTAAAAATTGACAAAAATACCCCCGGGTTGCCTCCCGGTTAGCGCACTTGTTTAACGTCGTTGGCTCGACACGGGCCCGTGTTTGAGCTTTAGGACTCATACACGGGGGCTTAGGAAAGGTTACCCTGGACATTCCTTCATGCCCACTCCTTCTTGATTTGTAGAGAAACATTCGATGAACCGCTTGAGACGGTGTTTGTTTCTCGTCTGTTTTGGCCTAGGAGGTGGATCTATATTTTTCAAATCCAGATCATGGTCTTGATGATCTTGGCGATCCACAGGCTTGGACTCTTCAGTAAGTCCAGTAGTTGTTTCATTCATTGAAACCATTGACACTAAATTGTTGTTAAATTTTGCATGTTCATTAAGCAACAATGTATCATTTTCCTTTAGGTCCTTGGGAGACACATCACTTGGGTAGCGGGTGGATTGATCAATATTAAAGGTTACGACTTCACCATTGAATTCCATAGATAAGGTACCATTAAAAACATCAATTTTTGTTCTCGATGTTTTTAGGAATGGTCTCCCTAAGAGTGTAGAACTTGAATTCGGTGAGTCGTCATCTTCCATATCGAGGACATAAAAGTCAGCGGGAAAGACCAAGTTATTCACTTGGACCAATATGTCTTCCAACACGCCTTTTGGACGTACTGTAGACTTATCGGCCAATTGAATGATGATACCGGTGGGTTTCAATGTTCCTATTTTTAAGTTTTTGAAAATAGAAAATGGTAGAACATTGATTGAGGCACCGAGATCAAGCATGGCTCTCGGTATGTTCGTGTCTCCCAATTTACAAGGAACCGTAAATACGCCCGGATCCTTGTACTTTGGTGGCAATCTCTTTTGTATGATTGCCGAGACATTCTCATTGACTTTTATGGTTTCATACCCTTTGAGTTTCTTTTTAGATGTTCAAAGTTCCTTAAGGAACTTAGCATATCTAGGAACTTGTTTAATTGCCTCAAGTAAGGGAATATTTACCTCCACCTTGCCGAATGTAGCCATGATTTCTCGATCTTCCCTTTCTTTCTTCGATTCTAAGAATCTTGAAGGAAAATGGGGTGATGGGGTATGGCTTGGAAATTCCGCTTGTTTTGTGCCTTCTTTTTCCGCATCCTCGGGTACGCTTAGATCTTTGCAAACCTTTCCGCTTCTAAGGGAGATGGCACTTACGTTGTGTTTTGGGTTTGACTCTGTTTGGGCTGGTAGTTTGTTAGAGTTCAGCCTACTTTCCAACTTGCTAACCGATGTTCCAAGTTGTGTCATTTGTCGCTCCAAATTTTGAATGCTTGACTTTGTCTCTTGTTGAAATGATTGAGTACTTGTTGCCAAACTTTTCACAATGTCCTCTAAGGACATGCTTGTGCCTGCAGAATTCTGTGGTGGAGGATTTTGGTAGTATTGTTGGGATCTCTCCTGGTATTGGTTACGGTTTTGCTGTGGGTAGTTTTGATTGGACTGGTAGTTCCAATTTTGGTTGTTCCGGGGTTGATCAAACTGTCTCTGATTTTGCCCGGTAAAACCTCCCATGGCTTTTTCTTGTTCTTGATCTTCTTGTAACTCGGGACACATGTCAGTTGGGTGTCCATATTGCAAGCAAATTCCACATGCTCTAACCGTTGGTTCAACTCCTTTTTCTTTTGTTAGTTGCATCACAGCTTTGGTTAGTTCAGAAATTTGATTTTCAAGATAAGGAGTGTTTACCTCTTTTACTCCTCGTGGTGGATCTACATACCATTCGTCTTCTCCTTGGGTATGCTTGGATTCTTCCGCCATTTTCTCGATCAATGCTCGTATTTGGGTCGGTGTTTGATCGATCAACGAGCCTCCACTTGAGGCGTTTATTAAACGTCTCTCCATTGGTGTTAAACCTTCACAAAAATATCGGAACAATTGGTAATCGGAAATACCATGTTGCGGGCATCGGGCACACAACTTTTTGAATCGTTCCCAATACGTATGTAAAGCTTCTTTCTTCCCTTGCTTGATTCCAATGATTTCCCTTCTTAGACTTGAAGCTTTCGTCTCCGGAAAATACTTGTCAAGGAATAACCGTGCAAGACCATTCCATGTTGTGACCGACCCCGGTGGTAGGTCATATAACCATTCTTTGGCTGAGTCTAGCAATGAAAATGGGAGTGCCCTTAACTTAATTTGGTCTTCCGAGACATCATGTGGTTTCATTCCCACACACACGACATGAAATTCTTTTAAAAATTTATGCGGGTCTTCATTTTCTACTCCCCGAAATTGAGGTAGTAAATGAATAAGCCCGGATTTCAATTCGAAGTTTGTCATGTGCGGGTAGGTTATGCAGAGAGGTTGTTAGGTAACATCTTGGGTTGCCCATTGGCGAAGTGTTCGCTCAAGAGGTGGATTTTCGGCCATTGGAGTGTGGTTTATTTGAGAGAGAGGTGTATGTGGGGTGTTGTTATCTGATTCGGATTCTGTTTCTGTTTCTGATGAGGAAAGGTCTTGCCAAATGTCTATGATAGGAGGGTTTGATGAAGAAGCGGTTTGGGAAGCTTGCTGCTTCTTGCGAAGTTTAGCTTGTTTCCTTAGCCTTTTTGCGATTTTCTCAATCTCCGAATCATGTTCAAGAGGCGTACCTGTTCGTGAAGATCTTGGCATAAAATATTAGTAATACCGTGCTCCCCGGCAACGGCGCCAATTTGTTGAGTGTCGTGAGACCATCAAAATAAAAGAGTTGAAATATGGTTTTAAAATGATTTGTTGATTACCAATATTTCGTGATTGCACTACTTGTTATAAATACTAATTATGTAGTATAAATGGCAAGCAGGGTCGATCCACAGGGAGCGATGGTCTAATGGATTACACCTTGATTTCACGAGATTTAAACTTGTAAAGAAAGTAACAAAAGGGGAGTTTTGATGTTTAGTTGAAATATGATTATATATTTAACTTGGGACAAAATATAGAAAGATTGCTTTTTGTATTTTATAATTTGGGGACAAATTCTGGTTTTGTATTTGTAGTCATATGATTGGAAATAACAATAAGAATGATGTTTATAACTTTAATCTTTCTAAGTTGCTACTTTGTGTATGCCGAAAGCTCGCACATACACCATTCACCTAATGTACCTTAGTCAAGAGAAGCTCGTTAACTAAGACTAATCTTACTAATCAAATCTAGATAAGATCATAGAATTTGAATGAAAGATTGCATTATGTTTTATGTGAATGTTCCCAACAATGTTCAATACTCCTAAACAAGCATTGAAGCGTTAAAACATGAGATATGATTTTCACCTAATTAAAGATGATTATCATAAATAACATTTTATAAAACAATTACGGATTTTATAATTTGTATGACTAGATTGATTATTATTTGAGATCAAATGGCCAATATGAAATAAATAAAAACCAAACACTTGTTAAATCTCAAAATCATATCACTAGAAAGATATAAAATCAAACATCAAACTTTATATTAAATCACAATCATAATCCTTAATACAAAACCAGAAAATAAGGTTACTAGCCACTCATGACTAGTAAAAGAGAAATAAACTTACAAAATGAAGATAATCCACACTTGAAGTTGCACACAAACACAAACACAATGTATCTAGAGAGTATCCAGAAGATAAGGGATAAGGGGATGGTTCTAAGGCTAACCAAGCACATCTATTTATACTAACACACCAAGGGTAAAATGGTAATTTGGACAATGGCAAACATCATCATTCCAAGACCCACTTTCTTCATCACATGGCCTCAAAATCAGGTTGGATCTGCATCTGGTCGTGTAGCATGAGGATGACAGCACAAGAAGGAATAAACAACTCAAAGTGGGCCAAAAAGCAGATCTGGTCACCAGGAAAAGTTACACGGCCGTGTAACTTCTTGGGCCAAGATTACACGGTCGTGTAATCCTGCAATTCTCCTGGACTTCCCTTGAGCTGACGTGGCATCATACGTGGCATAACAAAGTTACACGGCCGTGTAACTTTTGCCCATAAAGTTACACGGGCCGTGTACACTACTGACTTCGGGATGAGAATTTTGTAATTTCTTCGTTTGAGCTCCGTTTCTTCTGAAATTTCTTGTGTAGCCTCCCATTGTCATCCAATACAAGATTCATCCTTCAAAAGCACCTCAAAACAACCACAAAGTGTGAAAGTAGATTGCTATTCTTGAAATCCCGAAAAACATGAAAATATGCAATAAAGAGAATCAAATGCAAGATGAAACAAGGATAAAAAGGTATGAAAACATGCCTAAAAATACACTTAACATCAGCTAATTACATTTTAAATAAGGTACCCCGGAAGAAAACAGATAAAACACCATACGAGTTATGGTCGGGTAGAAAACCATCTTACAAATACCTTCGAGTGTGGGGATGTCTCGCAAAGGTTGTCATACCTACCCCTAAGGTTGTAAAGATCGGACCCAAGACTGTTGATTGCATATTTATTGGGTATGCACAAAACAGTAGTGCTTATTGGTTTCTAGTACATGATTCTAAAATACCCGATACTCACAAGGGTACAATAATGGAATCAAGAAACGCGTCGTTCTTTGAAACCGTGTTTCCGTGTCTTGATACAGTTGAGACAAGTGCTCCGACACCGAATGCATGCGATGCATCTTCTCATGAAGAAGCAAGAGAAGAGGACATAGAGCCTCGACGAAGCAAAAGAGCACGAGTAGAGAAATCCTTTGGCGATGATTTCTATACTTATATGGTTGAGAAAGAACCTCAAACATTTCGTGAAGCAGTCACTTCCTCTAAAGGACCTCAATGGAAAGAGGCAATTAAAAGCGAAATGGATTCCATCTTGCAAAACCATACATGGGAGCTAGTGGATTCGCCTTCTGGATGCAAACCACTAGGCTATAAATGGATTTTCAAGAGGAAAATGAAAGCCGATGGTTTCATTGACAAGTACAAGGTGAGGCTAGTAATAAAGGGCTATAGACAGAAAAATGGCCTAGATTACTTTGATACGTACTCTCCAGTGACACGTATAACGTCCATCAGACTAGTACTTGCCATTGCCTCAATTAGGAACCTGGAAGTACATCAAATGGATGTCAAAACAGCTTTTCTAAACGGAGATTTAGAAGAGGAAATCTACATGGAACAACCAGAAGGGTATGTTGCCCCAGGACAAGAGTCCAAGGTTTGCAAACTTGTGAAGTCATTATATGGGTTGAAACAAGCACCAAAACAATGGCATCAGAAGTTTGACTATGTGATGATGGAATCTGGATACAAGATTAACGAATGTGACAAGTGTGTTTATGTTAAAAACACAAATGATGGGTATGCTATCTTGTGTCTTTATGTTGACGACATGCTTATAGTTGGTAGCAATAATAAAATGATTCAGTCAACTAAAAACATGTTAAAGGCAAGGTTTGACATGAAAGATATGGGTTTGGCCGACGTCATCCTGGGTGTGAAGATCACGAGGACTGACAATGGACTTACATTAAGCCAAACTCATTATGTGGACAAAATTCTTGACAAATTCAACTCCGGTGATTCTAATATAGCTAGGACACCAATTGATACAAGTCATCACCTAAGCAAAAACCGAGGTGAAGGAGTTGCACAAGTAGAATACGTAAGAATTATTGGTAGTCTGATGTACCTCATGAGTTGTACTAGACCTGACTTAGCTTTTGCAATAAGCAGACTAAGCAGGTATACTAGTAATCCAAGTGTTGAACATTGGAAGAGTATCACAAGAGTATTACGATACTTAAGGTATACTCGCAATTATGGGTTGCACTATACACGACATCCTGAGGTGATCGAAGGGTATAGTGATGCAAATTGGATATCGGACATAAATGATTCCAAGTCAACCAGTGGTTACTTGTTCACACTTGGAGGTGGAGCTATATCATGGAAATCCTCCAAACAAACAGTTATAGCTAGATCCACCATGGAATCTAAGTTTATAGCACTTTACAAAAGTGGGGAAGAAGCTGAGTGGCTACATCAATTCCTAGAGGACATACCGGGATGGCCTAAACCAGTTTCCACAATATCTATCCACTGCAATAGTCAATCGGCTATTGGACGAGCGGAAAGTGCTATGTACAATGGTAAGTCTAGACATATTCGTCGAAGACACAATACCATTAGAAAACTACTCTCTACTAGCATTATATCTTTCGACTACATAAGGTCTAAGGATAACATTGCAGATCCGTTAACCAAAGGGTTAAACAGGGAGTCAGTTGCGAGAACCTCGAGAGGAATGGGACTAAAACCCATGCATGAACAAGTTATTGCAAAGGAAAATCCAACCTAGTTGACTGGAGATCCCAAGATCTAGGTTTAATGGGACAACCTAATTGCATATAACATTTGTGAATCACTATGGGGGGCAACCCTAACCCATTCCCAAAACATACAGTGATGCAGGTTAAGCTTATACTCGTTGATGATAGATTGAAGATCATCACACATTAGCTTTTAATGATTATGATGAAATCACCTATGTAAGAGAGAAGTGGGGTCGCTTTAAAGGGAATTGTGTGGGCACATTCCTAAGAGCTCTTACAGAACCAAGCAAGTGTCCATGACCATAATGGACACATCAATGAGAACCTAACTAGGTCAGGGCGAATCATTTGAGACACATATTGATCATTTACACAAATGGCAGAACAGTTCAAGGACATCGAGTCTACTGGTCAGCTAGTAAAATAAATATGTTTCTTAAGGGAAGGTTCAAAGGGTCACACCTACCTATCCTATGCATGATTCAACTGCTGGATTTTATCTTGAGTAAGATGAGAATGTACGATCAATTTTCATTCATGTGGGGGATTGTTGGAAAATTAATTTTAATTAATTTCATAAAATGGGTTTCCCCAATTTTTCCATAAAATAATTTAAGATGAATGAGAAATTGTATCTCAAAGTGAGGTAGTTGGAAGAAGATGTAAAATGAGTTAATGGGTTTTAACTCATCCCACATTGGTGGGGGAATGAAAAGGAAGTAGGTTTATAAGTCAAAAGGCTTTCATGCTTTGTAAGACTTAAAGCACAAAGGCTTTATCTTGCGCGCGCAGGGGGGTGCAAAATGCGAACCAGATTGGGTTGGGTTCACTGAACTTGTGTGCAAGCGTGCGTCCTGCGGGTACGAATGCATCACCGGTCGACCAGAATAGTTCAAGGACCTTCTTTTTTGCAAATATTTTCCTTTTCTTAATTGTTCGTAACTAAAAATTTAATGCCATTAAACACTGATTTCGGTTTCGGTTTTGATATTGGTATTAAGGAGACTTTATTTTTCAGTTACGTTTGTGTCTTTAATTCGTCAGTTTCGTTTCGCTGTATAAATACAACGCTCGAGCTACTGTTGAGACCACCAGATGCAACGTTTTCATCTTCTTCTCAACTTCTGCATTCACTTCGTTCTCATCCTACAACCAATGTATAATCCGGCCTAATGACAGTTCGAGCAATCTAGAAGAATTGCTTCACGCTGTTGTATCCTGGGAAACAAACACCCATACCGGGCAAATTTGTTTTAAGGAAACTGTGTCAAACACAGGCCTCAGCAACTTTTCTCGTTTCTCTTTGTTTGTTGGCATTTTCGGTTAATATTTTCCTAACAACTAGAAATGCCCAAAATTAACTTGGACAAGAGGGACATACCTATT
This sequence comes from Cichorium intybus, assembly GCA_023525715.1. Taxonomy (NCBI): domain Eukaryota; kingdom Viridiplantae; phylum Streptophyta; class Magnoliopsida; order Asterales; family Asteraceae; genus Cichorium; species Cichorium intybus. The sequence goes on from CM042015.1 coordinate 75,779,874, forward strand.
AAGTCGATGATATCATCAACTACAATTCTAAACCAATCAGGAGTCTGTCTGTCCCGTTAACTCCGAGAAATCACAGAAACAAAGATAGTATGCTCCTGTGTTTAGTTAAAATTCAGAAAAATCTCCTCCAATAAATTCTTCCCTGCGCCTGGCAGAAAACCAGGCAGACCCGGAGCAATATGTCAACCGAATACAATACAATTAAAGAATACAATTAAAGAATACAATTAACAAGATACAAAATGAAAATAAATATTCAATTAAACAACAATATCATTAAAATGAAAAACAAATCACATGCTACAAGTGAGCTCTACAAATTATCATATTTGGGAAGTGATTCTTCCCACTCCGGCAAATAGCTGCAGCCAGCTAAGTTTCTTGTCTGGTTGGATGTGGCGGAGTACTAAATGCGTTAGAATAGAGGGAATGCTTTACTCTATTAACAATCTCTTTGACAACTGATGCCTCATTATTCCTGTGAAAAATGATGTCAATTCTGAGTTTAGAAACTACTAAACTCTCCTTGGGGCAGTACATTCCTGGGAGTATAATGCATAAATTTATTTAAGGATTTCCTGCAGTAGTTATGTAACAGAGAAATCATACCTACACACATTGAAACCGGGCAAATTAGCAACTTCCGTAAAGGCTGCCTTCCATTGATCTACCTTTTCCTTCCATACTGCAGATGTTTGGAACCACTGTAAAGCGAAATTTCTCCGGTGTTCTCTAACATCCGAGGCTTCAACATCATAAAACACAGGTAAAACAAAATGATTTAAGTTGGCCCTTCGCTCAAGGATCAACAGTAGTTCGTCCAGACACCGAACAGAACTTGCATAGTTCTCTGACAATACCACAATTGATGCCCTCGCTTCAGAGGTTCGCAGATATCTACCGCCAGATAGGAAATGAGGAGAGTATGGGGAAATTTGGATTCCTGCCGTCGCTAACCCATCACGCAGTTGGTGTTTGAAATCTTGATCGGTAAAAATATCATCATAAATCAAGTAAACATCAAAGCTACTAAACTTTTCCCATGGAGAAGCCGCTGTACTTGAGGAAGAAGATGCACCTTGAAATTTATCCAAGAGATCCTGAATTAAGGGACAGACAATGAGTGGCTAATACAGATTTTATACCCAACTTACCCTTCCTCCAACAAACTAATTATAGTTTTTGTGCAAATACAAAAATTAGCATTTCAATACAGCCAAGGTCCGTGTAAATATTTGTGGAGAATGCAAGATATTTATCTAATGGTTGAACACTTTTGGATAAACTATGCGCTGCATTTATTTCAAAATGAATGGAACAAGTAGTAAAGTTTTAGCAAGAAATTTTCAAATCCCATGAGTTGTAGAATGAGGCAAATGCCTTCAACAGAAACAAGCACCATACTTGATTTTCTGTTATATTTGTTACAAGGGACCTACTTAATCTTTCTTTCTGTGTTTATCCTTATCTAGTTATGCATATCTTCTTAGTTTATATCCCCACTTGTATTTGTTTAAAGGCATTTATCCCAACAATAGGAAACAAATTAACCCGAGGATTTGAAGACAGTTGGTGTCTGCCCCGCTGACACAAGAAACAAGTGTAGGAAGATATGGGTAACATCCACAAATTTCCATCCGTTAATTTTTATTTCAGTGTTGGACAAAATAATGGTATAATAATCTGTAAGCTTATGGTTATTATTTCATTGATCTCAACGCTATGGAGTATATCGTAATGATGTCACGTTTATTCATATTCCTAATGCTGGGAATTGTATTAAGAGGTCTGCTAGGTATTCGAACGACAAACCCAAAATTCAAGGATGCGAAGAATAATAAAGAAGACAATTAGGGTAATCTGTTGAGGATTAAGCTAGACCTAGTATAATTATTAAGAGGGTGAATCTATACATACCTTCTATGGTCTAATTGTACCCCTGATTTGATTTTTTATTATTTTTTTTGTTTTTATTTTTGTCTTTAGTCTATTTTGTTTGTTTATTGTATTTTTCTTTCTCTTTTCTTTTATTAATAGTTTTTGATTTATTATTATTATTATTATTATTATTATTATTATTATTATTAGAAAAACAATAATAATAATAAATTTACTTTTTATAATATTTACGTTTTAATAACAATAAACAATAGTTTTTTTTAAGTAATTACGATACAACGAACAACATTTATAATTTTATAAAATTATGTCAGATTATATCAAAACGGTTATGTCAAATTCGAACGAATGTCAAATTAATGAATTTAGCTTTTAGAATTTTTACGCTTTATTAAAAATAAACAATAGTTTTTTTAAGTAATTACGAAACAACAAATGACGTTTATAACTTGAAATTTTTTTGTCAAATTATATCAAAACGGTTATGTCAAATTCGAACGAATGTCAAATTAATAAATTTAGCTTTTATAATTTTTACGTTTTAGTAACAATAAACAACAGTTTTTTAAGTAATTATGACACAACAAACAATGTTTATAATTTTATAAAATTTTGTCAAATTATATCAAAATTGTTATGTCAAATTCGAACGAATGTCAAATTATATCAAAACAGTTATGTCAAATTTGCACACACAAGCCTGGACAAATGAAGATGATATACAACTGGGTCGACGGATCAAGAATGACGGTTTCCAGCTAATAATGTGTGTGTGTATTCTGGTGTACGTATTACTGTTGACATTGGTATTTAAGTTTATTTATACGCATCTGATTTGAAAGTGAATACGTTTTCTTGAACGTGTATACTTGATCATTGAAATCCTATCCTTATCCGCCAACAAAGTGGTTCAGAGCCTATCCCTTTTCAAATGGCTTCATACAATAACAAAGTATTACATGCTCCACTTCCAAAATTGACAGGAAAAAGCTATTACCACAGGAGCATTCAGATGCGTGTACTATTTGAATCACAAGATTTATGGAGTTTAGTTGAGGATGGGGTTGCAGAACTTCAAAAAGCAAAGTAAGCCACTACACAACGGCTAAACCAATTTCGAGAAAATAGGAAGAGGGACAAGAAAGCATTGTATATCTTATGCCAGGCCATTGACGAAATTATTTTTGAGGGCATATCCTCTTCAACAATAGCAAAACAAGCATGGGACATGCTTTACGAGTCATACCGTGGAGAAGATCGTGTCAAAAAAAGTAAGCCTTCAAATGTTGAGATGTGACTTCGATGGATTAAAGATGAGAGAAATAGAATCAATTGAATATTCTTATCGTCTGGTTATCACAATAATAAACCGATTAATATTGAATGGAGATGATGTGGAAGATAAGAGGATTGTGGAGAAGATTCTTAGAAGTCTCACACGTAAGTTTGAGTACATCATAGTGACAATAGAAGAATCAAAAGATTTTGCATCTTTAGCCCTAGAAAGCTAATGGGGATCTCTACAGTCCCACAGATAACGTTTTAGACAATTTTTATACACATCTTCAATGGAACAAGATTTTCATTCTTGGGTCCCATCGAAGGAAGATTTAATGATAATGGTGAGTGTTCTTCTAGAGGAAGACAACAACATAGGCCCTTATCCGAATCCACTGTTATCATTGTCACAAATACGGGCATATGATGAAGCATTGCAAGAAAAGTCAAGAAGATGAAAGTAACGATGCAAAATTCATGCATGAGAACAGGTCCAGGGAGGAAGAGGAAGAAATGTTTATGACTTTTAAGAATGAAAAGAATGTTTGAAGATTGGAAGTATTAAGAAGATTGAAGATTGAAGATTGTGTTGTGTGTTGTATATGTCTAGCTTAAGGAGGTGTGTTAAAGATAAGCTAGACCTAGTATAATATTAAGATTGTGTTGTGTCATATAGGATTGTTACCTAGGGATGGCAACGGGCCGGTTTTGGGACGGGTTTTGGTCATACCGTCCCTGTCCCCGTTTAACAAAACCATCATCATCCCCGCTAAAAAACCCGCAGGGATTTAATCGGGGATCCCCATCGGGTAATCGAGTAAAACCGCGGGTAATCGGTATCCCCATTTAACTTGAACGGTTTATTAAATGGGTAATGTCCACCGAAAGAAAACTAAAGTTCTAAAGTCGAAAATCCAAATGCATCCAAAATACAACGTATTACATAATCAAATCCAAATCACTATTCACAATATTTTTTGGACTGAAATCGACATAATAGATATAAATGGATCATGAGTTAAGTAAAAACTAAAAAAGTCATATACTATTATACTATATCGGGCCGGTTAATCGGGTATTCGGGCCGGGTAACCGGCGAAGGATAAAAATACCATCCCCGTCCCCGATATAATTTTTTTTGGTTTTTCACCGTCCCCGTCCCCATCCCCGTTTATCGTCCCCGAAACCGGACCATTTATTTAGGTTTTCCCCATCGGTTTCGGTTTTTTTGCCATCCCTATTATTACCATCCCACATCGTCCGAAAATAAATTAAGTTGGTGACTTGTAAGTCTAGGTGTTCCTTCCTCCTACAAGTTGGCTTTTGGGATAGAGTTCTAAACTTGGGCTTATGGCTTGATACGGGCCTAGTATGGGACGAGTTCGTGTCAATTGTGTCATTTAGGAAAAGATACATAATGGTTAGGAAATGATGGGGCTTGGTGGATATGTGATAGTTTATCATCAACACGTGTGTTGGTTAGGATATGTGATAGTTTATCGTGTCAATTGTCACATTGACTATGTACGTACGTACGTACGTACGTACGTACGTATGTATGTATGTATGTATGTATATATATATATATATATATATATATATATATATATATATATATATATATATATATATATATATATATATATATATATGTGTGTGTGTGTGTGTGTGTGTGTTAATGTTGATATTGGTGGTTCTAATAGAGATAAGGAAGTTTATTTATACACATCTGATTTGAAAGTGATGATACGTTTTGTTGACTGTGTATACTTTATCTCTTGATTGAAATCTTATCCTTATCCCCATCATAATTAATCATGCCACGTCTAGAGGTGAATTAGAGAAATTTATTATTGATCTCAAAATAAGGTTTACAATTACATTGATGTTCTATATATAGAGCTAGGTAGAGACAAATGAAACCATGTCTAGACATTGTGGGACACTAACATAGTATCACCCCTGGTTGAGCATTTATATTATTCACTAACACGGTTTCTGATATGGGACACCCTTAACCCCTGTCAGAAGCAAATTAGTCTCCACAACTCAACATGATATACTTTGAAGTGTGAGTTACTTTATATTGTGCATATGTTTATTGAATATTTGCTAAGAATTTATACATGTAATTGGAGCTTATCTTGAAGTTCTAATAGCAAACATTAGGGAAATAAGGCTAACGTATTGTATCTTTTTTACTTCATAGATTTGATGGGCACATGCTATACATGGGTGTTATCTTTTGACCTAATGTCGAACGAACAACTTACTAGCAAAAGTCATGGAAATAAGGCTTTTCCCTATTAAGTCTTAACTTTATAGATTTTCCGTGATCATTTATTTTTTCCTTGCCATTTTGTCAAATATTTTTCCATTTATCCTGACAATATACGATGGAAAAAAGGGCCTTGATGTGAAACTACCTTTGTTGGCGAGTCACCAGATTCAGAATTAGTGGCAGCTTTCATCGTCTCCTTATTGAAGCTTGATGTAAACTCCTCGGCATCATCGACAATATATGCTTCAAACATGTCCATGTCCACAGACTATTTGGTTGTAAATTTGAGAGTTGCACGGATAGTTAATATCATATACAAGAAAATATTGAACTATTGCTTTTATCTACTAGGCTTAGTGTTATATTACCTCTGATTCTGAGTCACTAGACCCAGATCGAGTTGCAGATTTCAGCACCTCCTTGAGCGAGCTCAGCGTGAACTCTATAGTTTCATCAATTGATGCTGACGTGTCCTTATCAACATCCTCAGACTGTTGATTGTTATAATTTGAGTCGGGGAGGGATAAATTCATCTACAAGGAAATATTAAGCTCATTTTCATTTGTTCACTAAGCATATTGTTAAATTACCTTTGTTGCTAGGTGACTAAGTTCAGATGCAGTAGCAGCGGTCATTGTCTCCCCAAGAATGCTTGATGTGCTCTCTTCAGTTCTATCATGAGATGATTCAGACATCTCTCCAATCTTGTAAATATGCTCCTATTTGTTTTGATAAACACCAATATAAGTGAATCTTCATTTATCACACTATTTCGCATCAAATTAAACATAAATCCCCGAAAACTTTTCTCCTGTTTGTATTGGTAAAACAGTAAAGTAATAGATTCATGCCCAGAAATATATTAGAAAGTACATTTACCGATTCAGAACCATGGAGAATGCATTTAACAGTTTTCAGTTCTAAAAATGATTGATTCAACTGCTGAGGTCTACCCGTCTTTCGCCATCCTCGTATCTCTATAACAAGAACTTCCCTCTGTTTATACCTTGAAATTCAATTAAAAATGCCAAAATTAACTTGACAAGAAGAAAATACCTGTACAGTCAGCGCTATCACCAACTAAATTCCTAAACCAACCAGAATTCAGTCTGCCAACCTCCATTAACTCAAAGAAATCACCGCGACAAAGATAGTATGCCCCTGTGCTTAGTTGAAATCTAGACAAATCTCCTCCAAGAATTTCTAACCATTCCATTTCATTTTGCAAGGTCTCATTCAGTATCTCATCATCATCATCATCATCTGTGTACACAAGGCTTGCACCACACTCATGTATCTCCAACCCATTCATCACAACGATAGACACATTAACTTTATCTCCAACATCTAATGTATTTCCAATAGGCCAATAGCTTAACCATATACCAACTTCACCAGATGCTGGTTTGCCAAAGACACTCGGGTTGTACATCAAATCAACACCATTGTTTGTGCTGATTTTAGCAAACCATCCCCAATCCTCACCTGATGCTGTATACTTGAGAGTTAAGTTTAATCCCTTGAGTGTCCTACATTTGGGAGACAAAGGCACGCTAAAAGACAAAGATGATAACTCTGCTATATAATCAGGCTTCATATTCGGGTCCTTAATATACGGTAGAGAAATGCTCATTATATTGAATTCATACAACATCTGCACCACACAGAAAACAGACTTCGGTCATTCATATATCGATGTGCTTGTGTGTGCATGTATCTGAGAGAGAAATAACAAACCTGGACACACAAACTTCTGCCTTTGGTTAGCTCATCGTCTCCAACCAGGCACACCTCATGATTTTGATGTTCTTTTAGCCACTTCATATGTCCCAAATCAGCTTCATCAAGTTTGACTAGTGGCACCAGTTTAATAAAGCCTTCAATTTCTAACAAATTAACACAGCCTGTATAGCCGAACTCTTGCAATGTGAATCGATGTGATTCAAAAGTTATTCTTTCCAGTGACTTACAATAATATATATACAATTCTGCAAGTGTACTTGGCAAACATAGAATCCATTTAAGTCTTGAGCACCAAGTCAAGTCAAGGACACGAAGACTTTTAAGATGATTATAGTTAGGAAGGAATTCAAATGAATTATTGCTTAAATTCAAGTACTGCAAAAACGATTGAATACTGAAATTCAGAGGAAAAGAATCAGTACACTCATGGTAGCAGTCGTTGACGTATAACTGCTGCAATGAATGTGGTAAGGAAAAGGTAGATTGTTCTGTAACTACTCCGCCAGAATTTGAAGCCTCTAGCCCTATTAGCGGATCGGCACGCCCCATATTCCATATATTATTCCACAGTTTTTCACACCCTGTCATGTTCAATAGGGCAAGACTATTAAGGTGTCTTATCGTCTCACACACATGAACCAAATTGTGACAGTTCCAGAGAATCAGAGTCTCAAGATTTGGGAGTAGGCAGATATTGTGGATTTCGAGTAGATTGTGAGAGTCTTTAAGATTTAGAATCTGCAATGATTGAAGAACCTGGAGCAAAATTAACAAGATTTACTTAATTAGAAGTGTAGATCCACCAAAAAGCCTTAAACACAGAAAAGAAAAAAGGCCAAGGGATATAGAATTCCCTACCATTGGCGGTTCAAATACTTCCAAGCAGCTATAGCTCATATCTAAGGCCACCAAGTTTCCCATGAATAAATTAGAAGGTATGCTTCTTAAATGGAATCCAATCCAGCAGAGCCATCTTAAATGTTCTGAAATATTATCGAAAGATCCGGTAAGTGGCACATATTTGAGCTGGAGCAACTTTAGGTTATCCATCTTTTTAAGCGAATCTGTCATCAGATTTGTTATCTGCAAAGTTAGCAAGAAAAGAGTTAGTATGCTTACCTTGGGATGAGCTTGGGAGTACTAGGACTGACCCGACCCGGACTGAACCCGAACCGTACCAAGACCGAGGAAAGACATTGAAGGGAACCAATGATTGGCCATACTACGAGATTTGGTCTTGGGTTCAGTTAGGGTTTGCTCGGGTTTGATGGGGTTTGGTCTTGGGACCGAGAAAAACCGAGCAGGACCAAGCTTACCTCTTAGGATTCCATATTAACTTGGTACCAAAACCCGATACCTGACCGATCAGTACCGAATCTAATAAGTACCGAGATCGAGATAAGCAACATATGTATGCCGAGAACCGACCAAGCATAGTACTTGGTCCCTTAGCTTGGTTCGGTTCTTGGGCTTGGGCTCGGTTCCGAGGACCAAATGCTCACCCCTATGCTTACCTCACATCTAGAATTTGATGCACCAAAGATACCCTAAAGGATCAACACACTATGCAAAGCAAAACACACCTCTTATTTTGCTTGTTTGGTTTTTGAATATATATAGACATATATGTTAATGGCCTCCCAATAGTGTCTTAATTTAATTTATAAGACCCAGTAAATGATCGTATCAATGTATCACACACACACACACTAGTACAGGTGTAACTGAGTCAAGCCAACCTGCAAGCTACTCGAAAACGACTTGAATAATATTTGAAATCCATTCAATGTTAATCAAGCTCGACTTACTCGAATAGACTTTTTGTCGAGCTTGAGTATTAGAATACTCAAATCGTTGTAAGCCTTATCGAGTTTTGAGCTTGGGACTGTGCCAACTCGATTACACCCCTGTCCACTTGCATCATTCCAACAAAGTTAGTGAGGAATATATGTTAGATATTTAGGACCTACGAAATTCCCATTAAGTGTCTAAAAATAATACGGGTATTATTGAAGCATTTGAGCCCCGCCTCTACCCAACCCATCCCACCACCCCTAAAGAAAAATCAATGATTATGATCTACAAAATTAACGCTATGTTCTCGAGTTAAAATACGAAGGGAAGGGAATGGAAGGCAGAGGATGTTGGGTAATCTTGAAGGGTAGAATTTGAATTTTAGTTTTTAGATTGTAGTTTGAATAAGTCAGGCCACATTCCTTTTTATTAGGAGTTATTGTTAGCCTTATATTTTGGATATAAATATCTAGTAGCTGCGTTTTTTTAGGAGTGGAGAATAACATAAATCTTTGCCCCACTCGTACCCATTCTCTCCATCCTTTCTTTATTTCATGTGCAACAATAGCACAGGCAGGACCTGCTGCATTTTTCCTAAACCATTAAATTTGGTTAGAGTCCCAAGGAGTATATATAGCCAACAGAGGAAGGGAACGAATGGAAGGAAGGTAAAGGGAAGAGAAAGAGAATGGAATGGAAGGAATCCCTTCCAAGCAGCCCATATTTGGCGGGAAAGTTTCTTGTGTAATTTATGTATCCTTCCCTTTCCTTCATCTCCTTAAAAAAAAAAACATCTGGTTTCCTTTCCTTCCAGAAAAGAAACTCAAGAACACACATTTCCCTCCCTTCCCTTCCATTCCTTAAGTAAACTCAAGAACAGAGAGTAAGAAACGTTCATAGTTCTTTCTTTGTATATAAAGAGCATATATTAAGTTTTACTTGTGCATTACGTTGAATGCATGCTTCTCTTCCTTCAACATTTGCATGTCAAGTGCTAGACCTTCCATAGTTTCTGAACCCTAAGGAGAAAGACAAAAATGCAAATAAGATGCAAAGGTGTGAAAGGGAAAATAAGTTTCAAAATACACATACGAAGCATCTCACCTTTCCTGTTCTTAACACATTATAAGAATCCGTATTCCGCCAGACCCTACTACGTTTTGTAGGGTCTTTTGGAGATTCTTCATGGACTATCGTTCTCCCCATATCTTGGAGTAACCGATGCATCATCAATTTTTTGTTTGGTGAAACAGAAAGAAGGCATCTATTAGTTAGGGTTTTGATTCCGGATAATGCAGAGTAATCATGCTCCAATATCTTTATCACATAATCTATGTCTATGCCAATAAAGAAGCAAGCAATATGCAAAAACAACTCCTTGTTGGAGTGATATGGCAACGACTCGTAGCTCCTTATGAGTACACGCTGAATTCCAGTATCAATCTCTCTTTCCAATATATTCAATGTGCTTTTCCAATGAAGGATGTTCTTTGTCTTTGGTGAGTCTGTACTAACAAACAAAGAAGAACCCAACACTTCAAGAGCCAGTGGATTTCCTTCGCAATAACGCATTGCTTGAACTGCTAGATCCTCGAAACCTTCCACGGGAATTTTGGATCTAAAGGCATGACGACTTAAAAGCTGAAGTGATTCATCATCATTCAACAACTTTATTTTGTATTTCTGACACCTCCAAGATCTAGACTCGAACCATTCTTCTGTATTTAGAACCCTGGTTGTTATTATAATCTTGCTTTGTACATTAATCTTCCCGGTCCCAAGTAAAGCTATTAACTGGCCTTGTTCAACAATGTCATCAAGAATAATAAGTGCCCTTTTTGTTTGTAAGGCCTCCTCAATCTTACACATACCGTGAGAAATACTAGGTATTTTTCTATTCTTGCCCCCTAAAATATCTCTGAGAAGTTTTTCCTGTAGCTGAAGCAAATCATGGGGTTCTTTGCATCTACTACCTACGTCTTCGATAAAACTAATATTTTCAAAAGTTCGCCAATTTGAATCCAAAATGTACTTGGCCAACGTTGTCTTGCCACTTCCTGGCATGCCACAAATAGCTAAAAATTCCTCATCTGATTGCTTTAACCAGGAATTGATATCTTCATAACGAGTATCCATTCCTGTTAGGTTGGGTGGCAAACAAACTAGTTTGAAATCTAGTTTATTGTGAATTGTATGGACGATATCAGCCAAAAACTTGGTTTCAAGCCTGGAACAATAATAGGAAAATGATCGACTTCAGTTTATAAAATTTATGGGCTGTTTGTTACATCACAGAAACCAATGGTGGATAAATAAGTAATTAATTAAAATACGGTCTAAATATTATAAGTGTATGACGATATAGAATAAAAAATAAAAGCTTGATCACAACTTACAATAGAAAGAAGGGTAATTAGAACATAAGAAAAACATGCATATAACACTAATGATACAAGTTCCAAGATTGTTTTAGTTACTTTTCGTGGAACCAAGATAAAGCTTTGAAACATACTAGTGTACTACATTCCTAGTTAAGAATATTCACTCCATGAAGAATAAAAGTTCCTGGCAAGTGGCAACAACTATTGAACAATAAAAACGATTAATTTGAGCATGGGGTTTTGGCAACTTTAATGTTTGTCATATGTGTATAATAAACTTCATGGTTATTGTATGCCCTTTCAACAACAAACTAAAATTTCCCCAGCTAATATGTATCATTTCATGGTTTTGTCCTCACTAAATTAGTAAAAGTTACAAATTACCATTATATTCTTGTTCCCCACTTCTTATGCATAAACTCAAACTTTAAACGCTACAAATATATAAGGTGATCAAGTTAATTAGGTCAAATGTAACTTCAAAGTATAAATTTGGATTAAAAAAAAAATAGTTGCAATATTTTATTGTAGGAAGGCGCAATATATAACATTGTTATTTACTTATTTTCATCCAAATTCAGTTAGAATCTCTAGAAGGCACCATATCAGTGTCATAGTTACCAAAAGGAATTTTCTTGAAATAGAGACCTTTTTTTGCTTGAAGATCACGCTACTAAATAGTAATAATCAGATTACTTATGAATCAGAACGCTATTTCAGTAATGGTTATATTATAAGCAGAGACAGAGAAGCATACCCAGAAAGAACCATGCCCTTCAAATAAGTAATCTCTGTAAGGGCTGCCTTCCAGCGGTTCACGTTATCATCAGTCCACCTTGTAGATATTTGCACTTTTATGTCAAAAGCTTTATGTTGTTTTCTAATATCCATGGGTTCTACGTGATAGAAAACTGGTAGAACAAAATGATTGCGATCCCTCCTCAGTTCAAGGATTAACCAAAGTTCGTCAAGGCACCATGTGGAAGTCCCATAGTTCTCTGACAATACAACTATTGAAGCCCTGGATTCCATGATAGCTCGCCGAATTTCCGGTTTTAGTTCTTCACCGCTTTCTATTTCATCATTATCCCTAAAAGTGCGAAGTCCTCGACGTACTAACGCCGCATAGAGATGATCGGTGAAAGAATTTCGAGTATCTTGGCCTCTAAAGCTTAGAAATACGTCATAGCTGCTGCCATTAGCCCCAAGAGAAGCCGTGCTGCTAGACGAAGAAGTGGAAGCCATGGAAAAAGTCTGCGGAGAAGTAGTATCAAGAAATCAAACGCCATGGTGTTCTTAATAAGCAAATCAAAATTGGTATTGTCATCAACAAGAAGACAAATTTTCTAGTTGTTTCCCCAACCAACATCACCAACAATCAATCTGAACATTTAGTTGTTGTTTTAACCCTAGACGACGGCACGCAAAAGGACAGGGTTTATCATTTTACTTTTTAGTTTCATATTTCTGGTTTTAAATGCCAAAATTGATCAAAATTATTTGGAGCAGAATGATAATCCCTCCAGCCTCTCCATTGTTCTTTTGTATTTCAATATTCTTTTGTGTTATATATTTATATTTTAGGCATGATAAAATGGCGGGTTAGACGCGTTGTCTAATATGATTCAAAACTGGTGATACTCGGTGACCGAGCAATTAATATTTTATTTATTTTACAAAAAGTATATAAATAATTAATATATTGAAAATAATTATTAAAATATATTGTTTTTGAATAAATAGTTTAATATGTTATATGTGTTAAAATTTATTTTAAACAATTTTCACCTATTTCATTAGTTTATTTTTTAGGTTATTTTCTTAATGCTACTTATTTGACTTGTTAAATCTAGAGTAAACATTATTGTATCACCATAAATTATTGGTTTCGTCCAAATTTGGTCGGTCAAGTAATTTTTGTGTATTATGTGTAACAATCGAAATTTTATGTTACGCTAAGACTCTATGTTGTGATATTATGAAAAGTTGATATTACGTATTTCTTTAAGTGTTCAATAGGAAATGGTAAAATTATATAATTATGTGTCAAAACTGGAGAAGGAGAATATGTGTATTAAGTCATTCAATTAAGTTCTTATGGTAATTCTGTGTTACTTGAATAAGTAGATGAAAATAAGGATAAAACCTTAGTTGTAAATTACTGTTGGTGAAATTATTATTGTTGCATAACTTTATGAATGAATAACTTAAAATGGATAAAGGATTCGAAAAATTTTCACATTATGAAAAAGTAAAGTTCTCGAAGATATAAGAATACAGGAAAAAGAGTGGAGACATTTGGATATGAGATGAAGAAGTTATGAAAGGTTAAAGTTGTGCAAAATCAGCCAAAACTCAATGAATGGTCAAGTTCAAGCAAGAATATCGAAAATTTTATCAAGAATTAGAAGGACTTTAGTAAAAGTAAGTTGTAGTTCTCCTTTGTAGCTTTATGTACATGTATGGTTTGTAGAAATTGGATAAAGTATGGAAAAGTTATGACCTTGGAAACATGGGAGAAAAATGCATCGGATTGGAAAAAGTTGGAAAATTTTCTAAGTGTATATAAAGTGACATGTGGGCCGAGTGGGAATAAAGAAGGGGCTATACGGGTCGTATTTGGGCAAGCTAAAATGGGTCTTCCTTTTAAGGCTCGCGGGCCGCATGAGATTTGTACTAGTATTTGTGCGAGCCGCGCAAGGCTCCCCGCTGGACAAATTTTGAGCGCATGGAGGCACATGGTACGGCTAAGTCATCCCTATTTTTGACACAATCCTTCATTTTTTAGTTCAATCTAGATTCCATTACCTCTATACATCATATGGACAAGAAATTAGCTATTTCCTTCATATTTTCTCTAAAAATTTCTCCCACTAACACTATGTGTGTTCTTGGTGTATAAGTGTGTGTTTTGATCATGCAAGCTTCAATCTTCATCATTTCAAGGGGGCTTTTTGAGGCAAAATAATCCTTACAAGGTAAGAATTACTTCTATATAAATTAGTTGAGTTATAGTTATGAAAATTTGATTCTTAGATGAACCCTAATTTTGGGAATTTTGAGATTTTATGAAATTGACGGTTGTATGGTGTTTCTAATACGTGTATGATGCTTAGTTAACAAAAATTTTACTTTAAACATCATTAAATCATCAATTGAGTTGATTCTCATGGAAGAAGATTGGGTGTTAGTCATAATTGGTCAAAGTTATATATGAGATGATTGAATGATGATAAATTGTTTATGAATGAACAAAGAGTTAGCATTGTGATAATACTTTGTTAAAAGAATATCATATTAAGTTTTCTTATGGGTTATCAGTAAAATCTTAGCTGTAGTTATGGATTATATTATAGATTGGTTATGTTGGTGACGTTGGTAGTGGATATGTTGTAGAAAAAGGATAATTGAGTTATGATCATGAAATGGAACATTGTATTTGTTGGGATACGATAGCATAAAAACAACGCAGCGGAAACAGAAATCAAAATCGTATTCAACCAGGATCACAGAATCATGCACACTTTTGTAACTGTAAAATCAAGAGGGTTCAAGACATACCTTTTAAATCTCAGATCTGATTTTGTTAGGATGACGAGAGCCCAAAGTAGAACTCCTCTAATGTAATCGCACCCAAGACAACGATCCAGCACCCGTTGATGTAGTATATACCTTTGCTTGAAGTTTTAGCACGTAATACTTAGGGTTTTGAAAGAAATCGGCCGTATACCGAGGGGTGGGAGGAGGGTGACGAAAATTAGGGTTTTGGTAGCTCCTACAACTCAGATCTAGGGTTGTATTTATAGTGCTCCTCATCCTTATCCCCTCCCTAGTGGATATTTCACTTTGGTCCTTTATCCTTATTAAGTTTCTAATTAATATACCTTTACTTTGGTATATTAATAAACTTAATCATTAAGTTTCTAATTAATATACATTTACTTTGATATATTAATAAACTTAACCCCTCAAGTTTATTTTCGATCTCTTTTAGCTAAATCGTCTCTTGCGTGTAACCCAAAAGGACCCTACTATTTATAGTAATATTACCAACTTGTTATAACGATGGACATATAACCAACAGTCTCCCACTTGCACTTGTTATAACAACTGTATGGTCTAATATTCCCTAACCTAGTAAGGTGTATGTCATCCTAGACAAGTACCGTGTTCATCTAATGAAACAGCCCTTAGGCAAGTGATCAAATATTCCTTTGTTCTAAAAGATATCCTTATGAACGTCTGACATGGAATCATGTCAGTCTCAGACATTCAATATTATGTTTCCCGATAGAGATTTGTGATGACCACAACAAACTGCACTATTGATTCTATATCAATTCAGTCTCGGTACGGCCGTACACTTGCTGTCAGCACCAAATCATCGAGGGGCCCATGGATATCGCTTCTCCTGTTAGGGCAGAAGGAACAAATAAACTTTGACTACACGGATCTCGCCTACTCATCATGTCATACCTGGACATTCCCTGTATGGCTGCCAGTTACGGACAACGTTGGAGAAAACCAAGGCACAACAGACTGCAGGACAAAGAATCAGTGCATCTCCGCTTGAAGAATATAAGATATTACCATCTTAGAATTACTCGTGACAGATTCCATGAAGTAATCTCTAAGTGCAGGTTATTCCAATACTTAATCCTTATTAAGTACACATTAGAATTAGTGCATCTCCATGCTATGCCCATCTCTATGGACAATTTACCAATTCCTCATGTCAGTCTTAAATCAATACTTACTCCCAAAAGTATGACCGACTGTGGACAGTTTGAATAATAATTAAATTATTCAGGAAGTCAATAAAACACGCAAAATCGGAACACAATAATAAACTAATGAAATGACTGCCTTTATGCATATATTATGTTCTCCACATAATAATCTTCATATCAGATAAAGTTTTTCATTGCTTAAGTTCCCAATACCAATCAAACTATACTAACTTCACTCAAAGTCAATTCATTTGCATATCTAATGCATATGGACATAGCATGATCGATCTTGCTTAGTCCGAGACATTGACTTAGTGATCAGATCAGCTATCTTGCCTCATCCGATATAGCTCTATTAACTGAGATGTCTCTTTTGGTAAGAACCCGGATCCTGACTGCGCACAAGAACCGTTTCTATTAGTTTTGGAAGGTAGTATCAGTGTGCTTCTTTACACTGAGTTCTTCCATACTATAATGGATCAAGAATATCTTAAACATTTAAGATACTTCGTGACGTCCATCTATTTGACTTTTTCCAGGATTAGCCTAATATCAAATCATCATGCTCAAGGCATATGATACATTAGGTCTCGTACATTATGCGATTGATCCATATGCAAGTGCATACAGGACTCAACTTATCTCATCCAGGATCTTAATGGAACTAGGACTCTGAGTTTCACTCAGTCCTAAACCTTGATACAGAAACTTGAATCCCTTATAAGAGTCTTGTATCTCTAGATCCGACTGCTCATGTACTCTAGCTTATCCTTATGAAGCACTTAGTTCTATCTCCATAGATCATGATGCTTCATATGCAATAGGTCACTCCTATGTCATTTGTAGCACAGCAATTCTCATTTATTTATGATTTCTCGATATAGGGACGTTTACATGAGAACTTTGCTATCTGCATACAACATAGGTTGGACTTCAGTGCTCCCACTAGCATTGACATTTACATAGTTCACTTTTGTTTCCAAAATCCCTATGAAGCACTTAATTCTATCTCCATAGATCAAAATGCTTCATGCGCATTAAGTCTCTCCTGTGTCATTTATAGCATATCAATTCTCATTTATTTCATACTTCTCGAGATAGGGACATTTACATAAGAACTTTGCTATCTGTGTACGACATAGGGTAGACTTCAATGCTCCCACTAGCTCTGACATATACACATGACTCATCTTTACTTCTCGAAAATCCAAACTCTTTGATTTTCTCATCGAATCAGAGATTCCAGCTGCGAGATGCTTGTTTGAGTCCATAAATCGACTTCACAAGTTTACACACTCTATTGGGATATTTGGACTGTACAAAACCCTCTGGTTGTGTCATACACACATCCTCTGAAAGTTTTCCGTTAAGGAAAGCGGTTTTTACATCCATTTGCCATATTTCGTAGTCATAAAATGTTGCGATGACAAACAATATCCTAATAGATTTAATCATCACCAATGGTGAAAAAGTTTCCTCATAATCAATCCCTTGGGTTTGAGTATAACCCTTTGCCACCAGTCTGGCTTTGTATGTGTGTACCTTTCCATCCACATCTGTCTTCTTCTTGAAGACCCATTTACACCCAACTGTTTTAAGGCCAGATGTTTGATCAACCAGGTTCCAAACTTGGTTATCATACATGGATTTCATCTCGCTCTCCATTATCTCTTTCCTTAAGGCAACCCAAGGGGCCTGCCACGACTTCCGATAATTGGTAGGGTCACAATGATCCACCAGACATTCATCACCTTCGTCAACATGTAATTTATGAAAACCAGGTGTATGACGTCCTTTATCAGTTTCTCGAACAGGATATGGAGTTATGTCAGATTCCTCAGCAAACTCTTACTGAGTCTCAACAGGTTTTACTACCTCTGGTTGAGTGCTAGTGCCAACATCAGGCTCTTTGATCCTTTGAGTCTCATCAAGATCAGTCAGGCTCCCACTGATTTTTTGAATACCAGCTTCCTATCATAGAAGACTGCCATTTATACAACATCATACTGTTGTCAAAATGCTTATTATATCCAAGTACTCTAATGGAATAACACTTCTGTTAATCGGCGTCCTCTGAGCTACACGGTAAACCGTAAGTCTCAAGACCCCAAATTTCTAAATATGCTAGTGAAGAAACATCTACACTCCATATTTCTCAGACAGTGTTTATAGAACCTTTTGTGTTGGTGCAAGGGTTAGGACTCTATTGTCTCTAAGGTTTAACCTCATACATAGATTGGAAGCATAATACAATCCATCATAAGTCAAACCTTTATGTTCGATTATAACTCAGACACACCATACGATGCTCGTAGCGTTCTAAGTGGATTTGACTGTTGAAACAATTTTCACAGTCCATTAGATGATTGTATAATCTTTGACTAAGAAACTCTTTATCCGCACTTGGATTTAGAATTCTCATCCTTTGCTCATTTGATTCAATACTCTGTTCTTGAAGTACTGATCACCATATAGGTTTCAAACTCGATAGAGTATTTTAGATGGTTTAGTGGAAAACTGAACGGTCCAAATACATTAGATGTACAAGGTCCAACAGATTCTCAACCTTTGCACATAATAACTTGTGAGCAGTACATAGTTATCTCTCTATGTAGACAATAATAGCAGTTATCATAAAACTTTCAGTCAAATGATCTCCAGAATCCTATCCATCTGGAGTTCTGGTAGCTTCTTTCAAGTTTACAAAACCAGACAATTCCACTCATACCATTAATCCAAACATTTGGATTCTCTTGAATCAATCTTTTCGAACTATTGTTGTGAACCAGTTCTCATAGATGTAATGACCATAACTTTGTTCCAAAATAACTTTTAAAATAACTTTTATTTAAAACAACCTTTATTTAAACCAAGTCAAAACCATCTGATGAAACAATGTTAACATCAACAATCTTCAAATTGCAAAACCATAAACTAAAACACTATAGAGAAGTTGGTTCCTAATCCTATGGATGAAAGCAAGCTGCTTGTAGTCCATGATTCGATCCAGCTCTCCATGGTTTGTACCTCTGCTTTATTCCAGTCTCTGCCCATTAAAATGGCAATACTGGTTATAAGCAAAGCACTTATGGAATTACAAATATACCTGAAGTGCCATACTCTTTGGCTTGCAACTACTTCTATTGCGTCAGATATCTTGAGCATTTATGCCTTCCATGTCCCACATCCTTTCAGTGGAAACAAAAATCTTCCTCAGGATTTCAGTATTGAGGTTTCTTTACAAAAATCATTCCCTTGGTAGGCTTTGTCCTTTTCCTTTTGACACCTCCTTCAGGAACTGTGGTGTTGGATTCCCTAGCCATGTAAAGTTCTACTTTCCTCAATATGCTATGTAATCTCTCGAAGGGTCCTTTTAAGTTCTATATAATGAAGTCCAAAATGAACTAATCATAAGAACTAGTCAGCGAGTTAAGGACAATGTCCGTGACTAACTCCTGACTTGTTGGAAATCCCAACCTCCATATTTGGTCAACGTACCCTCTTATGCTAAACATATGGGTATTGACTCTCCATCCTAGTAACAGCCTACATCCAAATAATGCTTTCATGACTTCGAATCGTTCCCATTTAACCTGCTCTTGGATCATGTCCTTAAGCCGGTTAATCATGTCAAAGCACCAAGACCCCACAATCTTCTTTGAAGCTTGGGAATCATAGTGTCTAACATGAAACGAGCAACCTTATTCGAATCATTTAGACGTCTAAGATGATTGACCGTCTATTTCAGCACTAGTGGATCTGGCTGGATAATCCATAGGAACTTGTTCCTTAATCAAATAAAATTTCCCTCGACATTGAGTACTCTTCTCAAGTTCTGGAACCAACACGCATAATCTATGCCGTTGAACTTACTTTGATCGAGGAAGCCACGCAGTAAAAGAAACTTGTAACTTTCAAACTTTTTTTAGTTGACATCTAAAATAGAGTTTTGTTTAGTTTGATTATCCCTTAATAAATTAATTACCCATAAAATTATTTTACTTAAGGCTAGAATCCATATTTCGCTTTTGGTGGTGAAGAGGTATGTCGTAGTCACCCCCAGAAGTTATTTAGGTAGGCAATACTCATTTGCCAACTTCAATCTCTATGAAGCTTCTAGATCTTTTGGGATTCATTGAATCTGATCAATGGCATGTTTAATCCCATCATGCTCATCCTCTCTCTCGTGACGGGTATGCCGCGGATCACGAGTTTTGATGGTAAATCGACCACGAAGAACCCACGTGACACCCGACCCATGATTCATGAGTTATCGCGAGTATCACATCATTTCAGCCGAGTCCAATCCGACGCGTTGGCTATAGCACTTCCCACGCCGGAAGGGCCCGGTTAAATGTGTGGTTCTTTGTGGGTAGCATGAGATTCACATTTTCATAAAACGGGATTTCGTTTCGTTAAGTTAAAACATTTTAACTTTCTTTTTGGCAAAATGGTCTTCTAAACTTTTAAAATTCGTCTTACAATTGCCAATAATTTTTAAAACATGTCAACAACTTTTAACAATCTAGTTTTGCATATATCATTCTTGTTAAAACACTTTAACCTTTTAATTGGCAAAAAATGATCAATTTAAACATTTAAAACCAATTTGAAATGCAAATTTACTTTTGAAAAATTCTATTAACTTTTAACAATTTTTACTTCTGTATTTTCAGTAATACTTTTATCTTGAAACACTGTTCTATCAAACCCTTTCGGTAACTCCACTCGATAAAATGTGACAGGCGGTGAGGGTGGTAAGCAATGAATGCTATTTAAAACCCGACCTCATTAGGAATCAAAGAGACCTCCTTCAACCTTCTACACATTTAGAGTAGTGAGCCTAGTCACGGTCTGACCAATGTTTTTATTTTAAGTTATACATATAGATACAATTCTAATATATATATATCATTTAAAATTTTAAGTATTCTTTGAAAATTATGTTTAACTATTAATTCTATTAAACACGCAAGGATGCAGTGTTAATAATTAATTTAAACAATCATCCATTAAATTTTGAAGCATTTTAAACTTTGTGTTTAGCTATTAATCCTATTGAGCAAGCAAGCATTATATGTCAATGATTAATCTAAACAATCATACAATACTAAAATCACCATTTTATAACAAGAAATCTGATTTCAGAAAATAAAACATCACGACCGCCACGACGCGAAACACGAGAAAACGCGACGCGGTAATCAAAAGAAACCGATCATGACAAGAACGACACGGCGCGGGACACTAGGAAACGCAACGCGGCAAAACCCTAATAATCGTAACTTTAGAAAAACCCGCGACGCGATATTTCAAGTACCGCGGCGCGGACGTCGATCAGATTCGATAAATCAGAAAAAAACGATTTTTAACAATTTTAATCGAATCAAAACAGTACAAAATCATGATAAAGCGGCTCTGATACCACTGTTGGGATACGATAGCATAAAAACAACGCAGCGGAAACAGAAATCAAAATCGTATTCAACCAGGATCACAGAATCATGCACACTTTTGTAACTGTAAAATCAAGAGGGTTCAAGACATACCTTTTAAATCTCAGATCTGATTTTGTTAGGATGACGAGAGCCCAAAGTAGAACTCCTCTAATGTAATCGCACCCAAGACAGCGATCCAGCACCCGTTGATGTAGTATATATCTTTGCTTGAAGTTTTAGCACGTAATACTTAGGGTTTTGAAAGAAATCGGCCATATACCGAGGGGTGGGAGGAGGGTGACGAAAATTAGGGTTTTGGTAGCTCCTACAACTCAGATCTAGGGTTGTATTTATAGTGCTCCTCATCCTTATCCCCTCCCTAGTGGATATTTCACTTTGGTCCTTTATCCTTATTAAGTTTCTAATTAATATACCTTTACTTTGGTATATTAATAAACTTAATCATTAAGTTTCTAATTAATATACCTTTACTTTGATATATTAATAAACTTAACCCCTCAAGTTTATTTTCGATCTCTTTTAGCTAAATCGTCTTTTGCGTGTAACCCAAAAGGACCCTACTATTTATAGTAATATTACCAACTTGTTATAACGATGGACATATAACCAACAGTATTACATGGTCATTATTAAGTGACTTAATAGATTAAGTCAATTAAGGAACTCTTAGTAGAACGGTGTAATCTATGATAGATATTAATGAATATATGCTACAAATGATTTCAATATGTGGAAATCAAGTGATTGGAGACCAAGGAAAGTGTAAAGGGGCGTTGGAAGCATAGCTAATCCCTTCGTGACCTTGAGGTGAGTACATAAGGATATTTTCGGGTACGTAGACAATATGAGTCTTTAAATTATGAATTATGAATCGTAGTTTGAACCAAAGGTAATGATGAGATGGATTCAGGAGATTGAGCAAGTTCTAGAAGTAAGCAAGTGTCATGATAGTGATAAAGTGTATTTTGTGTCTCGTCTATTGAAGGATGACGCGTTGGTGTGGTGGAACACGCTCTATGAAACCTTAGGAAAGAAAGTGGTGTTCGGATGGTTGTGGGACTAATTTGTCTCTCGTTTAAAAGACAAGTAATATTTTCCAACTTGTGAGCTCGAAAAACTACATGAAGACTTCATCTCCTTGAAAAATGAGAACTTCTCCGTTGATAAATACACAAAGAAAATTTGTGACATATTTCCCTTTGTGAGTGATGCTTATCCTACCCAACGTTCCTGAATTAATCGGTATGCAAGAGGACTTCCATGGGATTATGAATTGGAAGTGGAGCGAGCTTCTACTCTTGATGAAGCCATTATAGCCGCTCGTAATATGGAGGATGTCGGTAAAAGGTGAACCCTCGAAAGAGCCAACTTCAATGAAAAATGCATGTTTGGTGGAAGTAGTGTATCGAAAAAGAAAGGACGATTTAGTTCAAGTAACTCTCGTCAAGGAGACAACAAGAAGTATGAAAAGTGCGGGAATGAGCATAAAGGTGTATGCAGGCCAAATCCGTTAACTTGGTTTAGTTGCGAAAAATCAGGTCATACGATGAAAGATTGTAATGTGAAAGGTATGAAAAATGTGGAGTGTTTTTCTTGCCACAAAAAAGGGCATTTTAGTAATGCATGCTCGAAGAATGGAGGAGATACCCTTGTACCCACCGCTCACAAGAAAGCAGAACCGCAAAAAGTGAAGACACATGCTTTTCAACTCATGCGGGATGAAGCAAAGGAGACTCATGGCGTGGTTTTAGGTATTCTAACTATCAACTCGTTATATGCCTTTGTCTTGTTTGATTCTGGAGCTACGTACTCGTTTGTCTCGTTCGAATTTGGTGTCAAATTAAACGTGCCATTAGATTTGTTATACGAAGTATATGAGGTAGAAATAGCGGATAGGAAATTTTGGATGTGCGTCATATGTACTGAAATTGCGCGTTAGAAATTAACGACAAAAAGTTTCAGTTGAATCTTCTTCCGGTTGGAATTAAATCATTTGATATATTGATTGGTGTGGATTGTCTTGAGGCGAATGATGCCAAGATTTCTTGTGGTAAAAAGATCGTGTTGATCAAACACTCGATTGAAGTAAGGTGTGTGTCTATGGGGAAAAACGCAACCATGTGTAGTAAATAGAAAAATTCCTCTCAAAGGGATGTCATTCTTTTCTTGCTTATGTTATGGCTAGTGATAAAAGGAAGAAGTCTATTCACGACATTGATATAGTGAGTGAATTCCCTGAAGTATTTCCCGATGATCTTCTCGGCTTGCCGCCCAAAAGGCAAGTCGAATTTCGTATAGATATTTTTTGGGGGCTACCCTATAGCTCGCGCACGGTATCGTCTCGCCCCTACGACGTGAATTGATGTCTCAACTGCAAGAATTATATGATAAAGATTTTATTCGGCCTAGTTCCTTACTGTGGGGCGCACCCGTCTTGTTTATCAAAAAGAAGTATGGATTGATGCGAATGTGTATCGATTACCGTGAGCTTAATAAGGTCACTATTAAAAACCATTATTCGTTGTCTCGTGTCGACGATCATTTTGATCAATTACAAGGCGCCGACTACTTTTCAAAAATTGTTTGTCGTCTGTTTACCACCAAGTACGAGTGAAGGATTGTGATATTAAAAAGACCGCATTCATTACTCGTTATGGCCATTACGAATTTCTTGGAATGTCATTCGGTCTTACAAATGCCCCGACGATCTTTATAGATCTAATGAACCGTGTCTGCAAACCATTCGTTGATAATGTTATTGTGTTCATTGATGATATTCTCATTTATTCCATTAATGAGGAAGACCATAGGGGACATCTTCATATGGTTCTAGAAGTGTTGAAGAAGGAATTGTATTCGACATTTTCAAAATGCGAGTTTTGGTTACGTGAAGTTTAATTCCTTGGACATGTTGTCGTCGTCCAAGGTATTAAAGTTGAACATTCAAAAATTGAATTTGTGATAATACAACCAGAGAGCTTATCACATGCGATGAGGGTTGCAATTATGATGAATGAAAATTGAGCTGGGTGACCCCACCACAAACGGGCAACACAGCAACAAGACTATTTATCGGCAGATAGCCAAGACTGGTTTACCTACCCATGGTGATGGGACCAGGGGAGAAGAAAGGACCCGCAGCTGGTGGTACTTTCAAGAGGCTAGCGGAGACCGAGTTGGCATATAAGAAATCTCGAGGGTTATGCTTCAAATGCAACGAAAATTACGCCATAGGGCATTACTGATGAAAACTTTACAAGTCCTACTTGTGACCGATGATGATGAGGCCGACGTCCCCGAGCACATGCATTTAGACATCATAGAGGTTTTTCTTAACTTCGTTGTTAGGTTAACCTCGTCTCATACTATGAGGACAGAGGTGTTGGTCCTAATCGAAAGTGGAGCAACCTGCAACTTTGTTGTGCAAAGGTTGGTTCACGAACTAGGCATCGAAGTAACAGGGA
Source organism: Cichorium intybus (assembly GCA_023525715.1). Lineage (NCBI taxonomy): Eukaryota > Viridiplantae > Streptophyta > Magnoliopsida > Asterales > Asteraceae > Cichorium > Cichorium intybus. The sequence continues at coordinate 75,804,903 of CM042015.1, forward strand.
CGGGGTCAGTAAGGGTACGAATCACGAACAGGATGATGGATCAGACTCGTGGCTTATGCAAGGGGTTGGTTCTTTCCCTTCCTGAGATGTAAATCATTAAGGACTTCTTCCCGTTTGATTTGGGAAGCACAGACATAATCCTCGAGATGAAGTGGTTACGGACACCATGGTTATCGGTAGCGAATAGCGGTAACCAACAACAAGCTACCTATATGCTACATAACGATAGTAATGAAATAGCACCGGCTATTTCGTATTTAGCGGTAGACTTCTAGAAAATAACAAATATTTATTACCTTCATGGCTTCATCTATTATAGTAATTATAACTACATACATATGTATTTAGCTATAGACCAAGCCCGGTCCTGAGGGTGGTCAACCTGGGCGACCGCCCAAGGCCCATGCGTCTAGGGGGACCCAAAATTTCTTATTTGATCATTCTTCTATATATATATATATATATATATATATATATATATATATATATATATATATATATATATATATATATATATATATATATATATATATATATATATATATATATATATATATATATATATATATATATATATATATATATATATATATATATATATATATATATATATATATATATATACTAAATATCAAATGGGAACCAATATTTTCCTAGGAACCGTAGGAACTTTTTTACTGAAAATTTTTTTTTAAAAAAAATGACATAATACACCTAATCGCATATATTTAAGACTTTTTGTAAAAAAAATTGAAAAAATAATATATATACACGAAATGTGCACATATGCACGAAACGTGATCATATACACATGTGCGAAAAAAATGCATATATGCACATTTCGTGTATACATATTATTTTTCAAATTTTTTTTGACAAAAAGTCTTAAATATAAGCGACTAGATGTATTATGTCATTTTTTTTGAAAAAAAAATTTCAGTCAAAAAGTTCCTACGGTTCCTAGGAAAATATTGGTTCTTCCTTGAAACGGACTATATATATATATATATATATATATATATATATATATATATATATATATATATATATATATATATATATATATATATATATATATATATTAAATTGGATTGGTTTATAATGTTAATAGGCTAAGTAGCCCATAAGCCCAACATGAATGAATTAAGCCAGAAAAATGATCGGATGCTAGGTTTTTACGCTTTTGTAGAGAGCCGTGGAACGAGGAGCAGTGGAACCAGCAAACCGGAAAAAATCACACATTACGCTTTTGTCGAGAGCCGAATCGTTCAAGTTTAAGCAATGAAGCAATCGTATTTTGCCTTTGGATTACTGTAACCGTAATCATTCACGCTATTTCTTTGATTCTTGTTCTAATTCTTTCTCAGTTCGGTTTATCGGTTCTTCCCTTCAGTAACAATTCTTACTTTTTCTCCTCTAATAATCTGATTGTAACTCTAATAGTTCGATTTCAGTTTTCGAAATCCGATTCCAACAGTGAACAGTGCGATTTCATAATCACAGGCGATATTCGATTTCGAATTTTCGACAAATGGACTGTGACAAGTTCCCGATTCCAACAGTGACAAGTTCCCGATTGGCGATTTCAGTTTCAAGTAAGCAAATAACAAATTGGCATTTCAGATTTTCAGTTTCCGATTTATAGTAATCAATGATTTTGCATCCAAAAACGCTAGAAGAAGTGTTTTTCTTTAAAGTAGTTGTTCTTGTAAACGTTGTGACTTGCGGATATAATTTTGTTTTTAGTAATATTATTACTATTTTTGATATTTTTTTTTTGTATTTGTGACTTTGAGGGGCCTATTTGTTTCTTTTTGCCCCGGGCCCAAAATATGTTTGGAACGGCCCTGCTATAGACTTCTAGAAAATAACATAATACATATATATATAAATGTATGTGACAATCTAAAATTTTGATAAACAAAAATAAGAATATAATGTTAAGTATCTCAAAGTTAAGAAATTTGAATTTCAAATAAATATAAATGTATGTGGAATGGCAAAATGGTTAAAAAAACATGTGAAAATATGGAAATTTAAGTTTTAAGATATTTATTAAGCCATAATGAATTGTTGCTTCATTCGAAAATTTGTTTTAAAGGCCCGAGACCAAAAATGGAATTTTGGGGACAAAAGTCAAGAAAACTTTTGTCAATTCTTTAAAAATTAATAAATAAATATCCATTTAGATTTGGGAAAAAGACATCAAGGAGACTTTTGTAGATTTAGATGTAATAAGAATACAGGAAAAATATTCGGGTCGTTTGGAGTCATAACGAAGAAGTTATGACGGGTTAAAGATTGCCCAAAAGTGACAAAAATGGCCAAAGGGTCATGTTTGAGGATCTGTAACGTAAAATCTATAAAGATTCAGACTTAAGTCAAATAGGAAGTTGTAAATCTTATTCCCCCCTTTTTTAAAGGTATAAAGTTTGTAAAAATCAGATATCGTATGTGGGAGTTATGATATTGTAAAGTTCGAGAAAAGAATCAAGGAAAATACCGAAATACCGAAATTTATCTAAGGCATGAGCTGGCAGGGAGGATTTTCGGAAAATTCCACTTCTTTTCACCAAGCTAAAATCTGGAAAGTTCTTTATCCGGTTTTTTTCAGCCGGTACGCTCCTCCCTTAAGAGTAATCGAGAAAAAGGAAGCAAAATGTCACTCACCATCGATTCTAGTGTGGGTGTGCGTGATTTTTACACTGAGAGAAAGAGAATCGAGGGAGAGAGGCAGTCCAAGAGAGAAAGAGGATTGGGACAGGAGGGTACCAGCGGGGAGGAGGCAGACGGGGGTCTGCAGTTGTTGGTGACTACTAGTGGGCAGCAGCGCCGCTTTTAGCGGCGGTTTGAGGTGGTCGACGGTTGAACTAGTAGCGGTGATGCCTAATTCCGGCAAGGAATGATGTTATTTCACAATTACACAACCTTAAACCCACTAATTTCAGAATTTGCTCAAGGATTGAAGGTATTCATAAACCCTAAGTTAGATTTCTAAAACTGACATGAAATCTGAAATGAATGATAGAATTGAAGTTGGGTTTACTTATTATACCATTTTTTGAGTTCAAAAACACAAAATGAAATTAAGAATTGAACATCGGATTTAAAACCTTTGAATACATGTTAGCAAGAAGGTTGAAAGGATGAAAATTTATCAATGAATGACATTTGTGGTTGAGTTTTGTGTCAAGTAATTGCCATGGGACAAAAATGGTTGAAGTACTTAACACGGGTTCTTAAACCAAAAGAATATCAAGTGCATATATGTATGTTATATAGACTAAGAACTTGTAAATACATGTTAGGAAGTTGCTTGGGACAATGAGTTACATCTCATTGTCAACTTAGAATCATAAAATGAGTAAAATGGTGTAAATTGGTATTTGAGAAATTTGACAGCTTTGACTTTTCGTCAAAGTCAAACCACAAGTCTAAAAATCAAATTAGTTGGGTTAGGCTTGGTTTATGTTAAAATTGGACTTGTGTTCATGATATGTTATTAGTATAGAACTAGAAACATCAAAGAATCAAGAAAATGAAGCTAGTTAGCTTGATGATAATCAAATGACAAAAGAGGGACAAAAATTAACTTGTAAAAGTCTAAATGGGACAAGAATGAAAATTGGTGTTTGTGATCAAGAAACTAGTTAAAGTATAATTTATGAGACAATGTTACACTACAAGATGATAACATTGAATTGAGGATACGAGTATTTGGTTAAACATCATATAAAACCCTATTTTGTTATAAAAATACTATAATTAGACTATTTTTGGTTAAATTGCCGTATTAAGTCTAATAAATGAAAGTTTAAGAAATGACCCAAATATTTGAACAATATGATTCATTGTCATGTTATTATACTATATTAAAAGAAAGTTTAATGTTTGGGTCAAGAAAAGTTAAGTCTAAAAATGATTTAATCGGAAACGGTTCAACTAAAAAGTTACCGTTTAAGCAAATACGAGCTTATGAGGGCATGGAATGAATTTATATCAACATTTATGTGTTGTTGGATGGTTTTGGCAACAAATTATGTAAAAATTATGATGTTTAAAATAATTTTTATTTTTATAATTTTTAGCGGCAAATTACAGAAAATAGAATATAAGAACGAAACGAAAGATATTTTGACATCTAAGTATTGATATTGCTTAATAAACATGTTAATTTCAGAAAGTTACTAAAATTACACGTTAAAACCTAAGAAAACGCATTTAGGCAAAGTAGGATGCATAAATGCGGAAACGGTCAAAAAGTGTCGAAATGAAAAATGGCTTAAAAGGTTCCATGAAGCTTTATACATGTTCTAAAACACTATTGGTATATTGTTGGATTATATAGCAATGACTTAAACAAAGTTTACATGAATTTTGGACTAATTTGTCAAAATGGGACAAAAGGGTAAAAATGTCCAAAATAATTATTATGCTTTAATAATCACACTTAACCCTTGGAATGGAATTAATAGAGGTTAAAGATTAAATGTTTAGTGTGTAGTATGTACTGACCTCTTAATAAATTAATAGAGGTTAAATGATGCAGGAAGCAAGTAGAGTCAAGAGCTAGTGGATCTTTGTAGCAAGACATACCTAGCTACCAAGGTGAGTACATGTGGTATTTTTCCTATTCTAGGGATACATGTAACATCGTATCCGACTTGGTGTGTATATATATAAATTTGTACGTATTAGTTTGGGGCAAAACTCTAAAACTTGAGACTTTTATTTAGATTTAGTGGGTTTTAGTGTCTCAAGTGAGACAAGTGGAACTAGAGGGTCCAAAAGTGTCAAATTGGAAAAGTTGAGCATATAAATTAAGGAAAATATCTCATAAATATCATATCTCTCGAGTTATGTCCCGTATTTTCAAGAACTTGCTACAGTGTTCAGTTGATCCCAAGAGATTGAGCCATCGGATCACCATGAAATTTTTACCGAAGCTTCCAGAGATCAGTATTTAGGTTTTGATTAGAGGATTTGTAATTCTGAGGTGAGTAACTTTACATAGCATGGTAAGGTGTTATAATGCATGAGATGCATTACATGTGTGTTGTATGATTTGATATGTATGTTATATAGGTGGTAGGTTGAATACTTTGTTGGTACCAACTACACAAACGAGTACATGTGTAGTAAGGAGCAGGGGTTTATGGGTAGTATACCTGATACGAGTAGTATGAGTCGTAGGAATACATGGGAATGAGACGAGTACTTCGTGACCATTCATGGTGTTGTACATAACACATAACGAGTACCTTGTGTTCATATTTATGTGGTGTATTTATGGTTGCATAACGAGTACCATGCATCCATGTGGTGGTTGTTGTACACATAACGAGTACCTTGCATAATGTGTTGTGATGGCCTTAATGGCTAGTTGTTCTATCACACACACACAGGGGGTTGCGGTGAGTCTTCGTGACTCGAGACTGTGGGGGTCGAGGAGGGACGGATAGTTGATTGTGATATTGTGGAGGAGCAGAGAGTTGTGATGTGGTGTGGTGGATATGTGTTAGTGTTTATACGGTATAATAATGGTTGCATAATGAACCTTTCATCCATGATGTTCGTGTTATCGTTGTATGGGTTTACATAACGTGTACCTTGTAATCTCTATAGGTGGGCCTAGTTGGCTAGAGGTGGTTAACGAGCTAACGGTGGATGTTTATATGACCAAATGAGTGTATGTTATGTAAATGTTGTTCACTAAGCTTTATAGCTTAGCCTTTTATGTTGTCTTTTTGCAAGTTTAGGTATTACATAGCGCTCGGCTTGGATCGTGGGACGATTCCCGGTGATATCATCTTGTTGGCCTTGGGCTGGAAAGCAGGGTGTTACAAGATGGTATCAGAACCGAGGGTTTAAGTGAACTACGTATCGTAGAGTAGATTCCTAGACTTAAGTCGTTGGATTCGTTCTGACGACTGAAGAATGAGTTGATTGATCTGAGTGTTGCTGCATGATAAAGGACGATGCATGACCGGTCGTACGTGGCCACCCGAAGACCAAAGAATGAGTTGATTCGGTGACGGACGGAACGGGGCAAGCTCGTGAGTCCTTAGTCGAGGTGGATCGGAGCAAGCCCGAGAGCCAGGTTGTTCGGGGCAAGCTCGGAGACCTTTCGTGATTGTGTGTTATGTGATGAATCGTGGTATTTTGGGGAACTCACTAAGCTTTGTGCTTACTTTTTCACCCTAATTGTTTTTCAGGTATTTGCTGGCTTGAGTAAGGACCACGGCGCCAGTGTACTGCATCTGAGGTTTTGATAATTAAGTCTTCCGCTGGATAATGTTTGTAAATGTTTTTGATAAATACGATTTTTCATGTTTAAATAACAAGTTTTAATTTAAATGGTTTTTATTTGATAACCTGTTTTGTGTTTTTGGCCCGTTTTAAAACGAAAACTTTTACTCTGGTTTTTGTTGCGTTACATAATTTTAATCGAGGCCACCCTAGCATTCAGGTGGCTACAAGCCGCCAAGACTCATGTCCCCGTACATGAAAAATCGTATTTGCTGGCTTGAGTAAGGACCACGGCGCCAGTGTACTGCATCTGAGGTTTTGATAATTAAGTCTTCCGCTGGATAATGTTTGTAAATGTTTTTGATAAATACGATTTTTCATGTTTAAATAACAAGTTTTAATTTAAATCGTTTTTATTTGATAACCTGTTTTGTGTGTTTGGCCCGTTTTAAAACAAAAACTTTTACTCTGGTTTTTGTTGCGTTACATAATTTTAATTGGGCCGACGAGGCCACCCTAGCATTCAGGTGGCTACAAGCCGCCAGGACTCATGTCCCCGTACTTGCTCTTCTGGACTTTAGCAAGGAATTTGTAGTGAGACCGATGCCTCAGGGTATGGGGTGGTGGCATGCTCATGTAAGAGGGAAGACTGATAGCCTATTTCAGCCAAGTTTTGGGTACATGTGCTAGGTTTAACTTGGTTCATGAAAGGGAATTCATGGCAATCGTTTTAGCGATTCAGAAGTGGAGACTATATCTGTTGGGAATGAAGTTTTTGGTACGTATAGACCAACGCAGCCTAAAATACCTACTTGATCAGCGTAGCATAATAGAATAACATCAAAAGTGATTGTCTAAGCTACTAGGGTATGACTTTAGCGTCCAGTATACACCCAAGAAGGAGACAGCGCTGCGGGCGCGTTATCACGAAAGATCGTGACAGCCCAACTTGAAGCATTAACGGTCTCCGTGTTTTTCATTTTGTTCTCCTTCCATTATTCTTTTAGATAATATCATCACTAAACAAATTCTGGAAAGAATTGATGAATTCATTTTATTCTATACTTGCAGGAAACATGTTTAATTAAATAATTTTTTAATAGATTAATAAGTCATTTTATTTAATAATAAATTAAATCAAAAATAAAATAAATAAGGATAACATAATTATTTCATGTATGATAGGGACCAAACGTGCGACAAAACCATACTATAGGGGATGGTATGAGTTAAAAATAAAAGTGTTAAAAGACCAAATGCATAAGCTATCCCAAACTTTAATATAATTTACTCTAATTTTAATTAAAATAAAAAAATATTACTCTAAGTTTAATTAAAAGAAAAAAGACCCCTCATACCGACCCATCCATTTTCCTCTCCCTTTTTTCTGCGTCAACACCACCTTGTTTTCTATTAAGAAACAAAGTACACTTGCATTTGAGAAACAAACAAGAACCCAACATCCATTGTTAAAAACACGTTTAAAACCACAACCATATAAGAAACGTAAGACCTAGAAGCAAAAAAAATTCTTGAAACCTGCATTTCAGAAACAAAATCAATTGAGATTTTCATTGTATTTTCACAAAAAGAAAAAAAGTCAAAATGAAATAAGGGGACAATCGCTTAAAACCTACAAAAAAAAAACCCAAAATCAATTAAGTTACTTAATTCCGGTAAACCAAACAAATCATAACTTTTGTTGACTTACATTTGTTCTACATTTTGAGTTTTTGTGAAATTACAGAAAAGACCATGGTTCGAAACTACCAATCAACACTGCTTCCAATATCACAGAGGGAAATCAATCAAAAAATAGTATGGCTAACTGTGTGTGAATCAAATCAGAAACAAATCAAATTAAAACACATAAATTTGGGAAGATTTACATGCACCAAAAAATGTGCGCGGAATAGAAACGGTATTGATTGTTGGCTGGATTCAAAGAGAGCGAAGGAAATCAAATAAGAACAAATAAAATTTATGTGCAGAATAGAAATGACGCTGATTGTTGACTGGATTCAAAGAGAAAGAAGAAAATTGGTGGATTTGAAGGAAATCAAATCAATTTGCCCATGGACTCTTTGTCTTTCATGTTTGAGACTAATTTATGGGCCAAAACCAGCCACTACCTTGTTCATTCTTCTCGTGTTCTTCGATCTTCCCTTGTTCTTTGTTAATATTTTGAGTTTTGCTTCTTGTATATTGATTTTAGGGATCTTTGTACCATGCCTGTTATAATCAATCAGAGTCCACAATGATGGGGGTGGACATCAGTGGTATTTTAAGGAATTTTGGGGCTCTGGATCATGGTAGGGTTTGATGATGATAATCGGGTGGATTAAGGAAGGAGGAAGAAAGGCGACGGTGGTCCAATCGAGGGGAAGTGGATGGTGGTTCCACTCGAGTGTAGCTTCTGAGAAGGGATGCGGAGAATGAGAAGAGTGCCTTTGGAAGTGTCATATAGGATGAGGAGAGAGATGTTGAGAGACGAGAAAGAGAAGTGGATGAGGCTTGGTAGTGTCGTAGTGGGGTGCGTTTATTTTTATTAGTTTTTTTCTTTTTTAATTAGAATTAATTTAAGAAAAAGATAAAAGAACTTAAAAAGTTGGGAACTTAACCGATGACTTTTCATAAAGCACAAGGACCTTTATGTAAATTTTACCTAAGTAATAAAATGATGAAAATTTTGGATGCCTGAATTGTATCCGAATTCACATTCACATCCGAAGATTTAGATGTCTGAAACTTAGGGTATGTTTGGTTGCGGAAAACAGTTTTCAGTTTTCTAGAAAATACTTTCGGAAAATGGAGTGAAGTTTTCATTTTCATTTTTAGTGGAAAACGCGTTTGGTTAAACTAATGGAGTTTTCATTTTCCGTTTTACAACATTAGAAAATGCATTTTAGAAAATTAGAAAACTGTGGAAAACAACAATTTTCAGTTTTTCAAGTTCTTTGTAATTTTGGAAAACATAAAATTTTCATTTTCTAGAAAAAGTTTGGAAAAGTTGATTAACCAAACGCGTTTTCTAACTTTTCATTTTTCTTAGAAAATTTTCTTAGAAAACTAGAAAAATTTTCGTAACCAAACGGACCCTTAGGGTGCGTTTGGTTGCGGAAAACTGTTTTCCGTTTTCCATTTTTCATTTTCAGAAAAAAAAATGGAGTGGAGTTTTTATTTTCATTTTCAGTAGAAAACGCGTTTGGTTAAGTTTTCATTTTCTGTTTTAGAAAATTAGAGAACGCGTTTGGATGTGTATTTTCTGTAAGTTTTCATTTTCTATTTTTTTATTTCAAATAATACAATATAACACATATTTGAACAACTACACTCACCCACCACCCACCTTCCACACACACCCCCACCCTACCCTATCCCTACTCCACCCTCCACACCCACCCCTACCTATCCCCTACCCCACCATATACCCTACCCTACCTACCCTACCCCACCCTCCACACCCCACATCCTACCTACCCCCACCTTACACCCTACCTACCCTACCCGACCCTACCTACTTACCCCTACCCTACCCATTACACCCTGTCCCTACCTTCCCCTACCCACCCTACCCCACCTACAAATACATATCCCTACCCACCCTTACACCCTATCCTACTTACTTACCCCTACCCTACCCTCCACACTTACCTCTACACCCTACCCTTAATACCCCTACCCCTAGCCTACTTACTTACCCCCACCCACACATAAAATTGGTTAATCTAATTGGGTAAGGTAGATAGGGTGGAGGTAGATAGGGTGAGGTGGGTAGGGGTGAGGTGGAAGTGGGTAGGGTGGGGTTGGGTTGGGTATGGGTGTAGTGGAGGTGGGTAGGGATTAAGTAGGTTAAGGTAGGGGTGGGCTAGGGTGGGTAGGGTAAGGGTAGGGGTGCAGCGGGGTAGGTGAAGCTGGGTGAGGTGGGGTAGGGTAGGTGTGTTTGGGTAGGGTGGGTGGGGTTGGGTAGGTTAAGGTAACGGTGGGATGGGTGGGTAGGGTAGGGTGGAGGTGGAGGTGGGTAGGGTGGGATGGGGTGGGGTGGGTGAGGCTGGGTAGGAGGCTTGGGTGGGTGAGGTGGGTAGGGGTAAGGTATGTAGGGGTGGGGTGGAGGTGGGTAGGTGTTGGGTGGGGTTGGGGTAGAGGTTGGGTGGAGTTAGGTAGGGGTAAGGGTAGGGTGGGTTGGGTAAGGTTGTTGGGGTGGAGGTGGGTAGGGTAGGGTGCGGTAGGTTGGGTAGGGGTGGGGTGGGTGAGGCTGGATAGGGGTATGGCTAGGTAGGGGTATGGCTAGGTAGGGTGGGTATTGTGGGTAGGGTGGGGTGGAGGTGGGTAAGGGTTGAGGTGGGGTGGGTGAGGTTGGTTAGGGTAGGGTAGGTAAGGTAGCTAGGGTGGAGGTGGGTGGGGTGTATGGTGTAAGGTAGGGTAGGGGTTAGGATGGGTAGGGTGGAGTGGGGTAAGGGTTGTGTGGATATGTGTGTATAGGTTGTATTCTTGGAAAAATTTGGAAGTAGAAAACTTTGGAAGACAACAATTTTGAGTTTTCCAAATTGTATGTAATTTTGGAAAACGGAAAATTTTCATTTTCTAGAAAAATTTTGGAAATTTTGATTAACCAAACGCGTTTTCTAACATTTCATTTTTCTTGCAAAATTTTCTTGGAAAACTAGAAAATTTTCCGTAACCAAACGCACCCTTAGATATTTAAAATTTCTGACGAATTCGGATAGCAAAATCCAATATACCGTATTTAAACACCTATATAATGGCAACCTCTCCATTTTACTACGTATCTTCTACCAATATGGGATGGAAAACCTTCTTTAATACAATATCTCATCATAGTTTTTTATAATTAATAGTAATTAGATATTTGTTTTGTAAAATTAGAGATGAATATCAATAGGTAGAATTATGTTTCTAAAATCTCATAGCATATTAAATTGTATCTTTTTACTATTTGAAAAATACGTATATCATCGGAGATAGATGTTTTTTCAATCATGACTTAGCAAACTTCAACCTTCTTATATTTTGATATTAAAAAATTACTATTTTGTGATTGGTTAACCGATGGGTGATTATTGTTGAGTAGGTGAAGCCACTCAAATAATAGTGGCAGAAATCATGATACCACTCAAATAATAGTGGTTGAAAAGCAAGTCAAAAAAAGGAAAATGAGTGGTGATCCAGTTTTCCCGTATGCATGTTTCATGGCTACTTTTCTTGTTTCATTATCATTTCAGACTCTATATATATGAGTCTCATATGTATTGTAAACTTGTAACAAACACAAAAATCAAACAAGATTACTAAATTTCAGACTCTATATATATGAGTCTCATAAATTTTGATGCGGTTAGTCATGTGGATGGTGGAAGCGAGGATATCTCTCAAACTATAACCAAATCTTTTATTAGGGGTGGGGGAAGCATGGAGCCCCATGCTTTGGCCCCAAGTGGTAGTTGTGATCAGAAAATGGAAGATATTAAAATTATTGGTCATATGATGGGATACAAGATTACTAAAGTTACTGATGAGGTGTTTGATCACCATGGGAGTAAAGAGTATTCTCAATGAATTTTACATCCTTAAATATTCAAGGATTGGGGTACGGTCAGGCGAAAAAGAGATGGGTTTTTGAGTTATGTTCTAAGTTCAAGATTAACTTCCTGGCAATTCAGGAGACAAAGTTAGAAGTTGTTAATGATGTTTTAGTTCGGCAGCTGTGGGGTAATTCTCGGTACCAATTTGCTTGTAGCGGTTCTGTGGGTGCCTCAGGTGGAATTCTTTGTGTTTGGAATCCGAATACGTATTTGAAAAACCAAGTGGCTTCTTCAGATTATTTTGTTATTGTTGAGGGTTTCTGGAAGCCTACTAACACTAATCTTATGGTCATTACGGTTTATGCACCGCAAGACTTATGTGAGAAAAAAATGCTTTGGGATTATCTTTCTCAAGTTATCCTCAAGTGGAGAGGTGAGGTGATTGTTATGGGTGATTTTAATGAAGTGCGGGTAGAGGCGGAAAGATTTGGTTCTACTTTCCATACTAGTGGGGCGCGCAGTTTCAATAATTTTATAGCAATGGCTGGTCTCGTAGATATTCCTTTGGGTGGGTACTCGTTTACTTGGACTCATTCTACTTCTGGTAAAATGAGTAAGTTGGATAGGTTCCTTGTCTCTGAAGGCTTATTGGTTTTATGCCCGCATATTTCGGGGCTGATTTTAGAGAAACATCTCTCGGATCACCGGCCGATTTTGTTACGAGAATCGGTGTTGGATTACGGGTCAATTCCTTTCTGGTTTTATAATTCTTGGTTACAAAATAGGGATCTTGAGAAGATTTTGAGTGATTCATGGGCTAATGAAGGGGTTACAGATGACAATGCAATTGTTCGCCTTAAAAATAAATTAAAAGCACTTAAAAATCGTTTGAAAGGGTGGTCTAAAGAGATGCGAAGTCAGAAAATTGGAGATAAGATGCTGCTTAAGGAAAAATTGAAAGATTTAGATAAGCGAGTTGACGACGGGGAGAGAGATGTTTTAAAGGAAAGGGGGAAGCTCTTAGTAAAATCCTTGACCTTGACAAGCAGGATGCCGCAGACTTAGCTCAAAAAGCTAAAGTGAAATGGGCTATTGAAGGAGACGAGAATTCGAAGTATTTTCATGGTATTATCAATAAAACGCGCAGCCAACTTGCTATTAGAGGGGTCTTTTCAAATGGGGATTGGTTGGATAGACCTAAACAAGTAAAGAAAGAGTTTCTTACTCATTTTGCTACTAGATTTTCTAGTCCAGATACTTTTAGATTACAGTGTGATATGGAATTTCCCAGACGTTTGTCAGCAGATCAATTGGAGCTTATGGAAGGGGAGGTGACGAGTGAAGAGGTAAAACAGGCTGTGTGGGATTGTGGGGCAGAAAAATCTCCGGGGCCAGATGGCTTTACTTTTGAATTTATCAGAAAGTTTTGGGAGTTAGTAAAGAATTTGGTGGGTGAGGCGGTTCAGGAGTTCTTCAGGTCTGGAATCTTTCCAAAAGGTTGTAATTCTTCTTTTATCGCTCTGATTCCCAAGGTGGCGGATGCTAAGTTTGTGAAGGACTTTAGGCCAATTAGTCTCATTGGTGCTCAATATAAAATTGTTACAAAAATTTTGGCTAATCGTTTAAAAATGGTGATCGGTGACTTGATTAGTGAAGAGCAGACTGCGTTTGTGTATGGGCGTCAAATTCTAGATGGTCCGCTAATTTTAAATGAAGTGATTTCTTGGTGTAAAAGTAAAAAAAAAAGCTATGGTTTTTAAAGTTGATTTCGAGAAGGCGTATGATTCGGTTAGATGGGATTTCTTGGAAGAGATATTGGGTCGCTTCGGGTTTGGAAGGAATTGGTGTAGATGGATACGTGGTTGTTTGGAGACGGCTAGAGGCTCTGTGTTAGTGAATGGTAGCCCTACAGATGAGTTTCAGTTTTATAAGGGTTTGCGCCAAGGAGACCCGCTTTCGCCTTTTTTATTCATTCTGGTTATGGAGACACTTCATCTGTCGTTTTTGAGAATTATAGATCGTGGAGCTTTCACGCCGTTGACGGTAGGCAGTGGGTTTAAGCTCTCTCACTTGTTCTATATGGATGATGCGGTGTTCATTGGAGACTGGAAAGAGGAAAATTTTTCGATTATTGTGTCGATTTTGGAGTGTTTTCATTTAGCTTCTGGGCTGAAGATTAACATCCAAAAGTCGAAAATGTTAGGCGTTAGTGTTCCGTCTACAGAAGTTGAGAGAGTGGCGGCTTTGGTGGGATGTGCAACAATTAAAACTCCTTTTACGTACCTGGGGGTTCTAGTTGGAGGTTTAATGTCTAGAGCGTGTGCGTGGGAAGAGGTTGAGAAGAAAGTTAATGATAGACTTTCTAAATGGAAACTTAAGACTCTTTCAGTTGGTGGAAGATTGACTCTTTTGAAGGCAGTGCTTGGGTCCATCCCTAATTATTATTTTTCTCTTTTTAAAGCTCCGGCGGGGGTGATTAAAAGATTGGAAGCTATGAGGAGTCGGTTTTTTCGAGGTGTGGAGGGTACATAAAATAAAATGGCATGGATTGGGTGGGATAAGGTGTGTGCGGATAGGGATAAGGGTGGTCTTGGAGTTGGAAGTTACTTCGCTTTAAATAGGGCTTTACTTTTTAAATGGATTTGGAGATTTAGGAATAATCCAAGGGTGATGTGGGTGAATGTTGTTAAAGCGATTCATGGAGAGGACGGTCTTCTAGGAAACTCTGATGTGCCTAAAAGAGCTTTAGTGTGGCGTGATGTCGTTATTTCGACTACAGATTTGACTAAGAAGGGAATTGATCTGATGGGTCTCTGTAAAAGGAGGATTGGGGATGGCATGGATACTTTATTTTGGAAAGATGTGTGGTTAGGAGATACTTGCTTCATGCGTAGGTTTCACAGATTATACAACTTGGAGGAGGAAAAAAATTCCAACGTGGCTTCTAAATACACGGGTTGGTGGGGTGATTCTTTTAGACGGACGCCTATGGGGGGTATGGAGGAAATGCAAAAGGGGGAGTTGGAGAGAATTATGCAAGACGTCCATATTTCTAATAATCGAGACATTTGGCTTTGGGATTTGGTGTCGGATGGTTCTTTTTCGGTTAGTTCTACTAGGCGGTGTATTGATGACGTGATCAATGGGGGTACGGGAATGCCTACAAGGTGGATCAAGATGATGCCTATAAAGATCAATGTTTTTGCTTGGAAGATGATGCTGAAGGGTTTACCTACGAGATGGAACATGTCTAAAAGAGGTATACAGTTGGAGTCTATCTTATGTCCGATTTGTGCAGTTAAAGCTGAAGAGATGGATCATCTTTTTTTCAAGTGTAGTTTTGCTCAAGAAGTGTTTGCTCGAATTGGAAAATGGTGGGATGTAGCTTTACCAAACGATTGGTCTTTAGCGAATTGGAGGTATTGGTTGCAAGATTTGAGATTACAAAATTTGGCTAAAGAAATTCTGGAAGGAGTGTTTTTTGTGGCTTGGTGGTATATTTGGAAATTTCGGAACGATACAATTTTTGGAAAAACACTTCCTAAAAAAAGTGTTATATTTGATGATATTGTTGCTCAATCGTTCCTTTGGTGTGACAGTCGGTCTAAGAAGAAGATAGATTGGAACTTGTGGCGTTTAAATCCTTCTCTTATTGTGATGTAATTGTTTTATTTTCTGTGCTAGTTTTTTGCTAGTTCTCTTAATAAAATTTCGCCGTTCAAAAAAAAAAAACAAACACAAAAATCAAATAGTGTAGATTAGCACCAAGATAAATAAACTCCTAGTTACCGAGAGTGGACGTAGGTCGGAGATTGGACCGAACCACTATAAATCTTGTTGTTCTTGTGTTTAGCGTGTGTTGTGTTTTCGTGTGATTCTCGTGTGCCGATCCTAACAACTGGTATCAGAGCCCAGACTCACTTATACACCGTACACATCGATCGGATCGCCGAAGATCAGTTGCGTTGTTCTTTTCTGTTCCGAGTTAGGTGACTGCACGCAGTTAGCCACGCAACAGTCACCGGCAAAGTAGCGACGATAGGAGCAGAAATCGTCGGAGTCGTTTTCCGGCAACAAAAGCAGCTGCAGAATTTATTTTTTTTAGTGTGCTTGCGTCGCCAGGAACAAGAAAGAAGAAAGAAACAAAAGAAAGAGAGGTATCTTTCAAACGAATATATATATATATATATATATATATATATATATATATATATATATATATATATATATATATATATATATATATATATATATATATATATATATTTCTTAGTGTTCTGCGCATTGGGTGGAAACAAAAGAAAAAAAAAAGTATTTCTTTTTTTTAAAAGCAAAATATACGCGTGCTAGCGGTGGAAAAGAGGAATCTCGAAAAGCAGTTCCAACAAAAGAAAATTGCAACTAGGTCC
The DNA here is from genome assembly GCA_023525715.1 of Cichorium intybus. Lineage (NCBI taxonomy): Eukaryota > Viridiplantae > Streptophyta > Magnoliopsida > Asterales > Asteraceae > Cichorium > Cichorium intybus. Next base: position 75,821,104 of record CM042015.1, read on the forward strand.
CTGAATTTTCAGCAAATTGTAGTTTAGCCCCTGAACTTTCAGAAAATTACAGTTAGGTCCTTGAACTTTCAAAAAAGTGCAGTTTAACCCTTGAACTTTCAAAAATTGCAGTTAGGTCCCTAAACTTTCAGAAAAGTGCAGTTTAGCCCCTGAACTTTTAGAAAATTGCAGTTGAGCCCCTAAACTTTCAGAAAATTGCAGTTTAGCCCGTGAACTTCAGAAAAATTGCATTTTTCACCCTTAATTTCTGAAAAGGGTGCAATTTGTCTGTTATAATGGCAGAAAGCAGTAAGATTCATATTGAGAAGTTTGATGGGAAGGACTTTGGTTGGTGGAAGATGCAAATTGAAGATTTGCTCGTGCAGAAAGACTTGGATGCAGTTTTAGGTGAAAAACTGGAGGCGGTGACACAGGCACAGTGGGAGACTTTGGATAAAAAGGCCAAGGCATTTATTAGACTAGCGTTGTCAAAGGATGTTGCCTTCAACATTTTGAAGGAGACCTCGACAAAGGGAATTATAGAGGCATTGTCTAATATGTACGAGAAGCCGTCGGCAGCAAATAAAGTATTCGTGATTCGGGAGCTAGTCAACACGAGGATGAGGGAAGAAAGTTCAGTTACAGTGCACATCAACAATTTAAACTCGATTTTATCCAGACTTGGGTCAGTGGGAATAAAGTTCGAGGATGAAGTTCAAGCTTTATTACTGTTATCATCATTACCTGACAGTTGGTCCAGAACAGTTACAGCCGTTACTAGTTCCGCAGGATCGAAAGAGCTCACTTTTGAGGGAATTCGAGATTTAATTCTAGGCGAAGACGTCAGAAGAAGAAATTCCGGGGAATCATCAAGTGAACAATTGAATGCGGTCAGAGGTAGAAAAAATAACAGAGGTAGTGGGAGCAAGAACAGGAGAAGGAGTCAGTCGAGGACTCGAAATGATGTGACTTGTTGGAACTGTAAAGAGGTTGGACATTTTAGGAATCAATGTCCAAAAGACAAGAAAGAAGTTAACGCTGCAGTAGACCATTCATATGATGATGCTTTGATCTGTAGTGTGGAGAGCAATGTGGATTCCTGGGTTATGGATTCGGGTGCTTCATTTCACGCTACCCACAGCCGTGAAGCACTGCGGAATCTGAAAGAAGGGGATTTTGGTAAGGTAAGACTGGCGAACGATGAGGTTCTTGATGTGACGAGCATAGGTGATTTAGATCTGAAGACTCCAGTCATTCCATGGACTTTGAAGGATGTCCGGGTAATTCCAAGTCTGAAGAAACAGTTGATTTCTGTTAGGCAGTTGGATGAACAGGGGCACGAGGTTAAGTTCAAGAATGGGCAGTGGAAGGTAGTCGAAGGAAATCTTGTGATAGCTCGTAGACATAAGAGGGGTTCATTATATATGCTCAGTTTACCGTCTGAGGGAGTAACCGTCCCAGTTCAAAAGAAGACCAAAGTCTGGTTCATAGAGTCTCGTGGACAGAAGAAGGTTTGCTTTGCAGATGGCAAACCCAGAGTCACAGGTCAGATTCAGGTTGAACGTGTTTGGAACGGTTCAAAAAAACCAGTCAAGGGCATTCATAGCAGTGGGAGCAAGGGTTGTGTTTCAGCTAGAATACCCAGGACACAGTGGGTTAAGAAAACCAGTATTCCATCTGTAAAAATTTCTCCGGATTATCTGCTACTCATGGAGAGTGTCGTTTGTTCTCAGGATGTTCCAGGATCGGGCAGTTCATTTCAGTGGGAGCCGGTGGAGACAGAGAACAAGTCAGTGGCAGACTTAGCCATGACTAATGTGTTGGAGCTAACGGAAGCTTCAACTAGCCTTCAGGAAAATTGAAGAGAAGGCCAGGTAACTAGGATGGATCAAAAGTGTTTTACAGAAATACAAATGCACAGTTGAAACACAGATGAAGATTGTTCCGTGGCTTCAAGTGGGAGATTGTTGAGTAGGTGAAGCCACTCAAATAATAGTGGCAGAAATCAAGATACCACTCAAATAATAGTGGTTGAAAAGCAAGTCAAAAAAAGGAAAAGGAGTGGTGATCCAGTTTTCCCGTATGCATGTTTCATGGCTACTTTTCTTGTTCCATTATCATTTCAGACTCTATATATATGAGTCTCATTTGTATTGTAAACTTGTAACAAACACAAAAATCAGAGAGTGCAGATTAGCACCAAGATAAATAAACTCCTAGTTACCGAGAGTGGACGTAGGTCGGAGATTGGACCGAACCACTATAAATCTTGTTGTTCTTGTGTTTAGCGTGTGTTGTGTTTTCGTGTAATTCTCGTGTGCCGATCCTAACAATTATATCACTGCCCTACATTTTACATAAGTCCTCTCCTATGAATTAAATTAATATTTTATACCAATTTTTTTATATTTTTATTACTAACAATTCCATTAAAGATGAAAAGATATCATGACCCAATGATATATAATTTTTATTTTTAATTTATTATTAATATTGATATTACTTATAATTACTATATTTTAAAGTAAATGTTAAATGTCAATATTATCGTTGTTAAGGTAATACTATAATTATCTTAACAATACTATAATTATTATTGTAACTTATATGCAACTACTTATGTTATTTAAACTTGTATTCTTATCACATCAAATACTTTTAGTATCCATGAATTACTATTATTTTATTTTATTTTATTTTTTTTTTTTTTCGTTAAACTCTATATTTTGAAAATATAAATAAACCTAAATAAATTATGACAACTCTATAACCACTATAAATATTTACAAGATAGTTCATTAAAGTGGCCCAAGTTTGACACTTTTACCTTCAAAAATTATGGAAGTTTAGTGTCAAAGTTTAGTCTGTAAAAAAGTCAAATGCTTCGGTACCAAGGTACCCCTGTAGTGTTCTCGGCTAAGCTTTTTCCCAATTGACATCGTTCACTATAATGGCTTTTCTGTATATTTCTTTATTTATTAACGAAGTAAAAAATTATGTTTATTGATTTATATTTTACATGCTTAATAAATAATAAGATATAATATACATATATTATATATTGAATTAAATATTTTTGATAAAATGATTGTGGATGTATTCTAAAATCTCAGCATATTGATTAATATAAATTCTTATACATAGATCAATATTTATTAAATACAGTACAAAACTTTTAAATAAATATAGCTATGTCATGAAGTAATAAACGAATTAAAGTGAAATAATATGATCAATTAAACTTATTTAATTTTATTGTTGTCAAAAGAATTTAAACAAGACGATAGTCAATATAAATTATGACTTAAAATGAACAAATTAATTAAAAAATATAAGAATGTATCATATTATTATTATTTATATCTAATTGGCCCATAGATTAAAAAAACTTGATCTAAAATAAATGGCCCAATTATGAACTCCCTATTTTCTCTCTCCTCACGTGTTCAAAACAGAATATCTAAGTTTCGGATATTCGAAAATTTTGGATACTGGGTATTGATATCCGAATCCGTATCCAAAATTTCGGATACAGATTCGGATATCCAAAATATTTTTTATTTTTTTCAGACCACTTAATTTATACTAAAAAAGAATCATCATTTATCTAGTATTTAAACTAAAATAAATATCTTCATCTTTACTATATATATTTCAAACCAAAAACATAAAGTAAAGAAGAATTGAGAATAAATCGTGTAAATAGTTTTGCATTTGTGGACTTTTTGTAGCTACATACTGAAATTACATATAATTAATGATCATATATCGTGTGATGTTTTTATCATTTCATGTATGATGTATATATGTATGTTTCATGTTAAATTAATAAGGATATAGAAAAAAAACAAAAAAAATACTTTTTGGGTTTCGGATATCCGAAATATCTGAAAATTTCTAAAATCACTATCCGAACCAATTCCGAAAAATCGGATATCCGAAAATCTAGATATCCGAAATTTCAGATAATTTCAAGCCGGATATACTGATATTCGGACCAGATATTCGGATTCAGATATTTTTGAGCACCCCTACTCATAGTCAAACCTATATAGATAGTTTAAACAATAGAGAGGCATATTAATAGACATTTTTTAAATACATTTTATAAAAAAATTTGTCATTAAAAGGATTATTTTTAAAAGTTACAAAATCATACAAATAACAAAGATTAAAAACATAATTGTCATAATATTTATGGTTTTTTATTTAACTTTATTAGTTCAACTAATATTTTTTTTAAATAAAAATACTACTAACGTTGAAGAATATGACAAAATACACGAGGGGACTTTCTATAGATTTAAGATTGATAAGGATAAGTTAGTTAATATTCAATAAAAGCTTTGAAAATGTTAATCATTGAAGAAAATTTTGGACAAAAGGCTTTCAAAGTAATAAGTTTTTAAAATGTTGACAATTTAATAAAGTAATAAGTTTTTAAAATGTTGACATCAAACCTTAAAAAACATTTTTTTTAATAAAGATTAATGTGTCAAAAATAACAAGTATTTGAAAAGTTAGCCGTCGAACGTCATTATAACTGTATTTTTAATGTTCGTTGAGGTTAAATGTTCGAGAAGGTTTTTGATGAATAGTGATTAGTGGAAAACTTACGTGTCAAAATTCATAAAAATATTTTTAAGAGTAAACTGCAAAATTGGTGCACGTGGTTTGTTAAATGGTTTGTTAAAAACTGTGGATGGGGTCCAAAATCTTTTCAACTTGCACCAGCAGTCCAAAAACTAAAACTTTTTGTGGTTTTGGTCCCTGTCAAACAGAAAAAGTCTATAATACATTTTTAACTTATTTTTTTCATTTTTTATAACCATTTTAACACTTATAATTAAAAAAATAGATAAAAACTCACCTTATCCCTCCTATCCCCACCCACGGTAGAGAGAGAGAGAGAGAGAGAGAGAGAACATAGGTGGGCATGGGAGGATGAGTTTTTTTTATTAATAAAAGTTTTAAAATGAATATAAAAAATAAAGAAAATAAATCAAAAATGTATTATAGTTTTTTTTATGTTTGACAGAGGCCAAAACCACAAAAGTTTCCGTTTTTGGCCTATTGGTGCAACTTGAAAAAGATTTTGGATCCCATCCACAGTTTTTTACAAACCACAGGGACCAATTTTGCAGTTTACTCTATTTTTAATGTTCCATAACGTTAAAGGTACGAGAAGGTTTTTGTTGAATAAAAATTAATGGAAATTTTAATGTTCATTGAGGTCGAAGGTTCATGTTGCTATCGTTAATAATGCTCTCCATGTCTCTCCCTTTGAATGAAGTGTATGTGGTTTATAACATCTCTTTCTTAAGCTGGAGGGAGTGGTTAGCATGTTCAGCATGTGCTAAACTATGACACGTCAGCATTCAGCAAGTTTAGCACATGCTGACCAAAAATGGTGGTAGTGGTCAGCACATGCTGAACTTCATGCTAAACTATTTTATTAAATTTTTTTTTAAATTATTTATATTATTAAAAACAATAATAAAATTAAATAATCCCGAAAGAGACGGTGTGGGATTTTCAGCAAAATAATCCCGAAAGAGACGATGTTGGGCTTCCGTTCTTCCCCGATCAATATATCTTCTGTGTAGACGAGGCCCGCTGCTTAGCGATGGATTTTGTAATTCTTGTTGTAAATGAGCCGTAATACGCTCTATTTGCTCGCTTATTTGTTCTTTCAATTCATCATTAGATGACGATGATATCGAAATTGACAAGTCGGATGACATAATTTTTGAAATTAAATTTGGGGGAAAGAGGATATAAATTATAGAAGGGGTTTGATATTGAAGTTGTGTGGTAAAAATGGTTTGACAGTTTGGTTTATATAGGAGAATAATTTGATTTTTTTTAATTAAATTGTTTTTTTTTTTTTTTTGTATTTGTGACCGTTCAACGGTCATATATCCGTTGCCAAAGAGTCCGGCGAGCTCGCTAGAAGAATGGCGAGGGTCCGATAGCGAAGGCGAGGGCGAGGAACGACGGACTGGATGGCGAGGCTTTAGCGAGCGGTTGGCGAGGCTTTGGCGAGTGGTTCAGCGAACCCACTCCACCCAGCCTTAGCCTGCTTATTGTTTTGTCAGAGCAATTTGATAATCTAACGAAGAACACGTAGTCCAAGGATAAATTTGTAATTTACTCCACAAAGTTGGTTGATTCCGACCTCTTTTAGACTTCAATGATTCGAAAACTTCCACAAACACAAAATATCCACTTAAAGACTGTCTTCAATCTCATCTTTCCACATCTGACAATTATGGTTACAACTTCTGAAACCGGCCCGTTTTTCTCCACCCTTGTATCTCTACAACACCACAACACACAACAACCTTTCCTTATTTAGACCAAAACCAAGAAACAATAATTCAACTATAAAAACAAAAAAAAAAATTACCTGTATAGTCAACTTTATAACCAACCGAATCCCGAAACCAACTAGGGGTCGGTCCATCAACTTCCATCGACTTAAAAAAATCACGCCGACACAAATAGTACGTTTCCGTGCTTAGCTTAAACGCTGACAAATCCCCTAAAAGAGTCTCTTCACATTCCATGCTATTTTGCATGTTTTCATCCACGTCAGCATACACAAGCCTTACACCACACTCGCGTATCTCCAAATTTTCCATGATAAATGACACGTTGATTTGATCACCGTTGTCTAATAAGTTTCCCGTTTCCCAATAGCTTAGCCATATAGTGACTTTACCGGGTTCAGGTTTACCAAACACCGTAGGGTTGTAGATCCAATCGCGGTTTTTGGTTTTGTTGCTGATTTTGGCGAATATTGGCCATGGGTGTTTCTCTTTGTTGATTGTGTATTTGAAAGTTATGTTTAGTCCTTTGAGTTTTTGATTCTTGGCACATGAAGGTATGTTGAAGGATATGGTTGAAGAGTGTGAGATGTAGTCGCTTGTTATGTTTGGGTCGTTTGTGTCGGGGAGAAATGTACTTTTTATACCGAATTCGTACAACATCTGTGCTACACAAGTTAAAGAAATCGGTTATTTGTATGTTGTTTTGTTTAGGGTAATGTTTGGTGTGATGGAATCAAGGAAGGAATGGAATTGTTCATTCTGTAGATATGGAAATAACATGTTTGTTTTGCCCGATGGAATGGAATGGATCGTCCTCAAAGAATGTGATTCCTTCCATTTTATTAGTTTTCGGCTCGTGATGAGGTGTTTTTTTATTAAATCATGGAATAAAATGAAAATTTGCAATATAACCCATTTTTATTTAGGTAATTTTTGATGCCCCAATTTTCTATTTAGCTAATTAAATTACGATCCTATTTTTAAAAAATAACATACAAATGTATTGTTAGGTATAACTTATGAGGGCTTAATGAGCTTTTATTAAGTTGAGTTTCTTTTGTAAATAAAAGTTCGTTAATAATAATTTATAACTAAAAATTGTATAGAATAGAGTTCAAATTATATATTGTATTTACATATAATATCAAAATTTCATTCCATTCCTACGGGCCAACCAAACAGGATCATGGAATGTAATCACTCATTCCATTACCTTGTCTATTCCATTCCTTTGTCATCCCATTCCATCCAACCGAAGAGAATTAGAGAAGTGATAGCTCGTGTGTTTAAGAGAAAAAGAAAGAACCTGGATACACGGACTTCTGCCAACTGTGAGCTGATAATCACCAATCAAGGACACCTCATGATCTTGATAACCTTTGAGCCACTTCATATGTCCCAAATCTGTTTCATTAAGTTTTGAGATTGGAACCAATTTCAAAAGGCCTTCAACTTCCAAAAGATTACTACAACCTTCATAATCAAACTCCCGCAACGTGAACCGATGTGATTGAAAAGTTATGGTCTCCAATGACTCACAACAAGTAGTAAACAACTCTTCTAGTGTACTTGGTAGACACTTAATGGACTTAAGCTTCGAGCAAAAACTCAACTCAAGTACCCGAAGATTCTTAAGATGATTGAAATCAGGCAAGAACTCAAATAGATTATTGCCTAAATGCAAATACTGCAAAATCGATTGGAATCCGAAACTCAATACAGAGTAAGTACTATCCTCAAGATTGCAATATTTAAGCCATACTCGCTCTAAAGAGTGTGGAAACTTAATATTTGAGTTTTTTAAGAGGTGTTCACATCCTGTCATGTTCAATAGAGAAAGACTCTTGAGGTCTTCAAAGGTTTCACAAACATGAACCAAACTGTAACAATTCCAAAGAATCAAAGTCTCAAGATTAGGAAGTCGGGAGATGTTGATGATTTTGGCTAGACTATGTGATTCTTTAAAGTTTAGAATCTTCAGTGGTCTAATTACCTGTTTCAAAAGTAACAAAATTAGTAACAACTTCAAAGCTGATAACTTAAAAACCAAGAGATTAAAAAGTGGATGTATGGATAGATTTGTACCATGGGCGGTTCAAATAGTTCCAATTTGCTATAACTCATGTCTATAGCCACCAAATTTCCCATGAAGAAATCGGAAGGTATGGTTCCTAATTGAAATCCATGCCAACATAACCATCTTAAATCTTCTGGAAAATCATCATAAGATCCACTTAACTCCACGTAGTTGAGTTGGAGTAACTTTAGATTATCCATCTTTGCAAGTGAATCTGCCTCAAAGGCTTCTGGCTGCAAATTTATTGAAAAATGAATTAGTTATGTTTTTTATAAAAGGGCTTTTGTCATAAAGTCCTTCACTTTTCCGTAAATGTTCGGTTTTGTCCTTCTATGAATTTATGTCCACTAAAGCCCAAAATTTGCAAACTTTTTTCCATCTTTGTCCCTGAAACCTGTGATAACATGTTTTCAGGTTACCTTGAAAGTATTTTTGCATAGAAGTCCTTGAGTTTTTCGAAAATGTTCGGTTTTGTCCTCTAACACCGCCACCACCCACCACCGCCACTGCAGTGGAAGTGGTGGTGGTGGTGGGTGGTGGCGGCGATGGAGGGTAAAACCAGACATTTTCAAAAACTTTAGGACTTCTATGCGAAATTAATTTAATGGTAAAAACGTAAAAATTTGCAAACATAAGGACTTTTATGTGAAATTAATTTCAAGGTAACCTGGAAACTTGCTATCATTCAGGGACAAAGATGGAAAAAAGTTTGCAAATTTTGGGCTTTAGTGTACTCCAATGCATTACCATGTTATCTTTTTCTTCCCTCACTAGTCGCATGTCAAGTGCTAGACCTTCTATAGTTTCTGAACCCTAAAAGGGATAAAAAAAATATATAATGTTAATTCAAATTCAAATAAAGAGAGATATAAGAAACTGCAAAATGTACATAAATAGCATTAGCATCTTACCTTTCCTTGTCTTAAAAGAGTATAAGAGTCATTATTACACCAAATTCTACTACGTTTTGCAGGGTTTCCAGGTGATTCTTCATTTACCATCCTTCGTGCCATATCTATAAACAATCCATGCATCATTAATTTTTTGCTTGGTGAAACGGTAAGAAGGCATCTTTTAATTAGGGTTACAATCCCAGCTGTTGCACAGTAATCAGGCTCCAATATCTTCACCACATAATCCTCATCTTCACCAATAAAGAAACAAGCAATATGCAAAAACAACTCCCGGTAAGTGACAAATGGCAAGTACTCGTAGCTCATTCGGAGTATTTCTTGTATTCTGTAATCCGGCTCTTTTTCTAATAAATTCAATGTACTTATCCAAAAATCTATGTTATTTCTTTTTCGTGGATCTTTAGCATTGACAAATAAAGAACCAAGCAATTTAAGAGCCAGTGGATTTCCAGCACAATATTCTGATGCTTTTAACGCAAGCTTCCTGAAACCTTCCATGGGAACTTTGGATCCAAATGCATACCAGCTTAAAAGCTCTAATGATTCAGTTTCATTCAGTAACTCGAGTTTGTGCTCTTTACACCTTCGATATGTAGACCTGAACCATGTCTGTATAGTTGGAAGCCTACTTGTTATAATAATCTTGCTTTCTGTATTAATCTTTTCGGATCCAAGTAAAGTTTCTAGATGATCCTTGTTATCAATGTCATCAAGAACAATAAGCACCTTTTTCTTTTGTAAGGCTTTCTCAATCTGAGTTTTATACCTAGTAGCATTGTGTTCTTTTTTCTTGTCCTCTAAAATGTCTGCGAGAAGTTGTTCTTGTAGTGCACATAAGCCGTAGGGTTGTTCACAGATCTTTCCAATGTCTGCAAGAAAACTACTGCTTTCAAACTTTGGCAAGTTGGAATCGTAAATATATTTGGCCAGTGTTGTCTTTCCACTTCCTGCCATGCCACAAATTGCAAGAATTTCAGTGTCTTGCTTATCTTTCACCCAGGAATTGATAGCTTCAGCTCGAGTTTCCATTCCGGTTAGATGTGGTGGAGTAGAAACTAATTTGAGACGTAGCTTGTGGCCAATGGTACTAACAATATCCGCGATAAACTTCGTTTCAGGCCTGAAACATATGGAAATAGAAAAATCAACACACAGGATATGGCATTTAAACTTCGTGATGATCAATTTATCAGCAGGAAAAGAGAAATCGTACCCGGAAAGAACCTTGCCCTCCAAATTAGCAAACTCTGTAAGGGCTGCTTTCCACCTTTCCACCTTATGCTCTGTCAATTTCACAGATGTTTGGAACCCTTGGACATCGGTGTTGACTTTTAGTGCAAGACTATTTTCATGTTCCCTAATTTGGGAGGGATCAACGTGATAAAAAACGGGTATAACTATATGATAAAAGGTCTTTCTTCGCTCCATGATCAACAGAAGCTCGTCAAGGCACCAAGAAGAATTTGCATAATTTTTTGACAATACAACTATTGAAGCCCTAGATGCTGTGATTGCTCTTTCGATTTCGGGTTTCAGATCTTCACCTCTGTTAATTGAATCGTCTTCCCTGAAAGTCCTGATTCCTGCTCCCACTAACGCCTCGTAGAGATGATCTGTAAAAGAGAAGCGAGTATCTTCGCCTCTAAAACTTATGAAAACATCGTACCTGCTACTATTTGACCCACGAGAAGCGATTGTACTGGAGGAAGCAGTGGAAGCCATCGGAATCGAAGAAAGAGCTAGAAAGATCAGAATTTGAACGGGTTAGAAATTAGGTTCTTCTTCAATCAGATGAACTTGGAACAGTAATGGAGAGTCTTGTGGTCATTGACGACTTGTTGTCATAACTCATACGTAATCGCTTTCCCCAACTAACACTCATCAGACAAAGGAAGGGTGCGGGTGTACTTGATTTTGATTAGAAATCTATTGTTTTTTTATTTTTTTCTCTTTTACATAAATTACATTTTTGGTCCATTTAGTTTGCCCAAAATAATACTTTCTAAGTATTGAAAAATTAATATAGCTGGTTTTTATAGTTTCCAAATCTTGTAGTGGAGGTTATAAAAAATATTCTTACCTTTTTCAAAAAGTTTTAAAATTCTTATCCTTTTATATATTTTTAATAATTAAGAAATTAAAAAAAACACATCTCTCTCTCTTTCTCTCTCTCCCCCCTCTCTCTCTCTTTCTCTCTCCCACACACATACACTCTCTCTCTCTACACCATCAGGAACCACCTTGCAGTCCTTAGGCTGATGGGAGTACCCATCACTTTGCCCAAAAGTGATGGGCGCCACGTCATCGCCACATAGGATTTTATCTCATCACACTCCATCACATTACCCCCTTTATACCCATCACATTTTCATCACACCACATCATCTTTTTAATTAAAAAAAATTCAAAAATAAATTAGAACATAATTTTTAAATTAAATACCATTTCATTAAAAATAAAAATTACAAAAAAAAAAAACAAACTTAGAAAATAAAAATTACACTAAAAATAAAAATAAACGTAAACTAGTTGTCGTCATCGGTGTCGGTGTCGTTGTTGTTCCCGGGGCGATATTTAGCGCGTACACTTTCCCGCATCGCCAAAAAAATTTCCAAATCCTCGCCCTCGAAGTCGGATGGTTTTTTTGTCAAGAAGTCGATATCGGCGTTTCGTTGTAACTCCCGTTGCGTTTGGACAATTTGCCGTTGCGTTTTGACAATTTCTTTTTCCACCCGACCCATAATCCCGACCTTTTCGCTTTGTAATTGGACGTATCGGTCGAATTTGTCGCCAAACAATTCCATAACGCTCGACTCGGAACCGGAACCCGAAGCCGCTTTCTTGCCGGCTTTTTTTGCCCGGTCTCGTCCAATCGGTCGACGGATCGGTTGGGGTTCGTCTTCATCGAGATCGACGGGCTCGTCGTTCACGTCAATATAAGTTCGCCCGTCCGATTGTTGTGACGTCCCTTGGTGGACCGACCTCGATCGTTTAGTTCCCGAAGATTGCGAATCTTCGACAAGAAGCCATTTCGGTTGTTTTTTCAACTCGTTCCAAGCTTGTATATACGGGAACGCTTTCCGAGTGGGCGTTGTTGTTTCGTATTGTTTTAACGCCGCGTTGAAAACGTCGAAGTCGTTGGACCCGCTTTTCCGCATATTCGAGAGATTGTTGAAGATGCCGTTAAAAGCGTTGAGCTTTAGTCGCATCTCTCGAAATTTCCCCGAAATTTTATCCATGTTCCGTTTTTTTTCGCCCATAAGCTCGTAAAAAGTCGCTTGAACTTTGTTCCAAAAAGTATCAAGCGTTTGCGAGTCCCCGACGATCGGGTCAACGGAAGCGGAAATGTACGCCTTCACCAAGTTTAATTCCTCCTCTTTCGTCCAATTTGTTCTTTTTTCGCCCCCCGTTTGTTTTGCCTTCTTCCTTGCGGCCCGGCGGGTTTGGTTGTCGCCTTCATCTTGTGTCTCTTGAACCATATCGGGAGACACCGGTTGCGGTTGCGGTGGTGGTTGTGACATCGGTGGTTGCGATGATTGAGCTTGGAATCCTTGCGGTTGAAACGGAAACGGGGGTTGATATTGTTGATATGGGTTGAATGCCGGATATGGTTGTTGAAAAAGTGGTGGTTGTGCGATCGGAGACCCGCCTTGAAGTAAATTCATAAAACCACCGCGGGGCGATTCAAGATTCGGGTATTGACGCGGGGTCGAGTTTAATCCGAATGGATCATACTCGCGGTTTTGGTTTGAAGGTGGGGTGTTTGGGTTTTGTTCCATTGCAAAAGAAGGTTGAAATTTTTTATGTTTGAGGTTAAAAGATGAAGAATGTGTGTGTAAAATGTTAAAAAGATGTGTGTATATATATATGTGTATATGGGTAATTTTTAAAAAAGGTAAATTTTTTTTTTTTAAATATTCTAGCCGTTCAACGGCTTAAAACGGCTATAATCTTTCGTGATGAAGCGTGAAACCGAGCACGGTGGAACACGGTCACGCCCCATCACGGTAGCACGGGGCGGTGTGCACGCCGTGATGGGTGCCACCGTGTCCATCACGGCTCCTCATCACGCAGTACTCCAAACGGTCTTAACATCAAAATTTGAAGTTTAGAAACACAAATCTGCAAGCTATGAAAATAGGACATGAATTTTTGGATCTGCAAACCACTGAAATATCTATACAGTTGTGAAAACTCAAACTTCAAGCTTCAATTATTAGATCTGTAAACCTTTAAAATATAGAACTTGATTGAAGCTTCAATTTTTATAGATTTGTAAACATGGATGGGTCAAAGATTTTGTTGTGTAGAAGATCAAAGATTTTGACCAATTGAAAGCAAACATCGGCTGCCTTTACAAAGGATCCATAATCTGACTTTGATGGTTATGGGTTTGATTTGTCCTTTATAAAGTATAAGCTTCATATTGCAGCAAATAATACATGCATATTTGAGTTTCCCTAAATTCAACCAAAAAAACCTCTAAAACCATGAGAAAGATGAAGATGGTGTTAATGTAAATTGTCTAGCCCATTTTGTATTGGCCCAACTATTGTATCCGGCCTCTTTTATATTCGTGTATATATATTTGTTCCTGTTGTACAGTTTCGGCAATGAGAAAAGATGATATAATTCATTATTTAATATGGTATCAGAGCACCAAAAACAACCTTCCTAAAATCTCTCTTCTTCCCCCTCTCCAATCACGCTCCTTCCATATTCACTCCTCTCCGACCACGCTCCTTCCATATTCTGTCTCACCGATCACGCTCCTTCCATGGCGGCTCCTGTTCAGTCTCATCACAAAGCTTTCGGTATAGCCAATATCAAAGCTCACATCCCCTTACTTCTCGATCTAGACCGGTTGAACTACGATTCCTGGCGCGAACTTTTCTCCACACACTGCGATGCGTATGATGTCTCCGACCACATCGACGCTTCTTATGACGATCCGACTCCCAAACCAAACAACCCGGAATGGCGGAAAGTCGATTCCGTAGTCAAACTATGGATCTACTCTACAATATCTTCGTCTCTTCTCCAAATGGTTCTAAAACGTGACTCTTCGGCACGGTTCGTTTGGCTTACACTCGAAAAACTATTTAGAGACAACAAAGATGCTCGCTCGATGTAAGTTGACAACGAACTTTGGAACATTACGATGGGAGACATGACCGTTACGACCTACTGCTCAAAAATCAAAAATCTCGACAACCTCGACGGTGACTGCAAGGTTTCCGATAAGCAACTTGTGATGTATACGGTAAACGGCTTATCGTCTCGCTTTGATAATGTTGCTTCTATCATTCTTCATCAAAAACCGCTGCCCTCTTTTTCCGAGACCCGCTTGATGTTACTTTTAGAAGAACAAAGATTTTTCGTTACCCGGAATGCTCCTCCGAATGCTCATTCCGAACACTCATCCTCCCCCACCGTTCTTTACACGTCGGAAAATACCAACCGCCGCCGGCAGCAAAACGCCGGCCAAAGCAGCGGCGCACAACCCTCCGGAAATAATCGATCGCATGCGGGACAGCCCCTTGGTGGGTGGGTTTATGTTCCTGCAACTACAGCGCCGACTACATCTACTTTTACTCCTTGGAATGTTAGGCCTAATTCTTCATTGAATGTTGGGCCCTCTTGGGCTAGTACCTCTCAAATGCAACATGTACAGCAACCTCCCCAAATGCAATCGGCTTCTATGTTTTTTCCGTGGACCAATCCAGCTCCAGGTCTTCTAGGCCCACATCCAAAAAGCCCCGCTGCACAGGCCCATGCCACCGTCTCCTTACCCGCTGATCCGCAAGTGCCCTCGGTTCCACCACCGTGGGGCTGGTACGGGACGGGACAACAACCGACGGCACTCCTGCAACTTTTTAGCACCATGTCCCTAAATGAACCGGGCAAATGGGTCATGGATACGGGCGCAACGGACCACGTTCACAAAAACGAAGGTATACTCCATTCACTTGTACCTAATACTTACTCTCGTGCTATCCTAGTCGGTAACGGGTCCCAAATGCCTGTGACAAAGACCGGACACACCCACTTTCCTATCTATAATCCGCATCGCCCTCTTCATTTACATAATGTCCTTATTTCTCCATCCATAATAAAAAATCTTATATCCGTGCGTAAATTTACTCGAGACAATAAAACCGCCATTGAATTTGACGAATTTGGTTTTACTGTCAAGGATTTCAGGACCAAAAGACCTCTGATCCGATGTGATAGTGAAGGCCCTCTCTACCCGGTACTCCCAACTAGGGGTGCAAATGAGCCGAGCCGGCTCGTGAGCTACCCGGGACCGGCTCGAGACCGATTTTAAACGAGCCCGAGCCGAGCCCGAGCTTAAATATAAGGCTCGTTTATTAAACGAGCCCGAGCCGAGCCTGTGTCACCAAGCTCGATTAGGCTCGCGAGCCCTAAACGAGCCTATATATATATAATATAATATAATATTATATATATATATATATATATATATATATATATATATATATATATATATATCCTATCTTAATAAATAAGTAACTCAAAGCCACATGTCATCTCCTCATTGATTTTGACACATGTCATTTTCTCATAATTTTGAATTTCTTAAAAAAATTGTTTGAATTTAATGTATTTAATTCCAATAATTTATAACTTAAGCAATAAATTAGGAACCTAGCAATTTAATTAATGGATTCTAACAATTTAATTATCACTTAAATGAAATGACAAGAGAATGCATCATATTGTCATTTTCTTCTCATCGATGATACATATGTCAATAATTTCGGAAAGGTAGCATGATGATTAATGGATTTTTTTCGAATGCCATAGATCTTTAATGCAGGTCCAAAAACAAACATAAAACTATATTTACGTTTAAAATTTTTATTATACTAATTTTATAATTAATATATCTTATATAGTTTACTAAGTTTGGATAACCTTTGATTTATTATGTCTATTAAAAATATAATAACTAATTTCCATAATAGAATTAAAATATTTAACATAATAATAAAAAAAACACGGCACACACACGCATGCACGCACGCACCAGGGTCGGCCTTAAGGGTATTCAAAATGCATGAACGTAAAAAATTTACGTTTAATATATTAGTGATGGAAAATCCATCGGTAAACCTTTACAAATTCCGTCGTTAAAAAGTTTTATTGATGGCTCATTTTTTACTATTCACTATTATTGATCAGTTTCGTATAAATATATCCTATCCTATCCTAATAAATAAGTAACTCAAAGCCACATGTCATCTCCTCATTGATTTTGACACATGTCATTTTCTCATAATTTTGAATTTCTTAAAAAAATTGTTTGAATTGAATGTATTTAATTCCAATAATTTATAACTTAAGCAATAAATTAGGAACCTAGCAATTTAATTAATAGATTCTAACAATTTAATTATCACTTAAATGAAATGACAAGAGAATGCATCATATTGTCATTTTCTTCTCATCGATGATACATATGTCAATAATTTCGGAAAGATAGCATGATGATTAATGGATTTTTTTTCGAATGCCATAGATCTTTAATGCAGGTCCAAAAACAAACATAAAACTACATTTACTTTTAAAAATTTTATTATACTAATTTTATAATTAATATATCTTATATAGTTTATTAAGTTTGGATAACCTTTGATTTATTATGTCTATTAAAAATATAATAACTAATTTCCATAATAGAATTAAAATATTTAACATAATAATAATAAAAAACACGGCACACACGCGCATGCACGCACGCACCAGGGTCGGCCTTAAGGGTATTCAAAATGCATGAACGTAAAAAATTTACGTTTAATATATTAGTGATGGAAAATCCATCGGTAAACCTTTACAAATTCCGTCGTTAAAAAGTTTTATTGATGGCTCATTTTTTACTATTCACTATTATTGATCAGTTTCGTATAAATATATATTATAAAATGAAACATGTTATATTCATAAATGAATACAAAAATTCTAAAATATTTTATGAAACGATATATTATAATAAGTACACAATATATTCTAATTGAAACCTACATACTTTAATTTTAATTGAAAACATCAACATACTAATGCCGTCGTCGCATTGTGCGGGTACACACCTAGCAGTGAAGCAATATTATTGGGTAATCGTGTTATAGAAATGGAGATTATATCTTGTAATAATATTGGAAATCGTACGTTTATTCCAAAAATGTCTTTGACGCCTTCAGATAGAAGAATTTCTTTCAAATTTCAAAGAAAACAATTTTTATTGACAGTATGTTTTGCAATGACAATAAATAATAGTCAACGGCAATCGCTATCAAATGTGTGTTTGTTTCTGAGACAACCAGTCTTCACACACGACAAGTTGTATGTTATATTTTCAAGAGTTAAAAGTAAAGATAGATTAAAAATGTTAATTTTAGACGACGGTAAACTTAGCAATAGAACAACAAATGTTGTATTCAAAGAAGTTTTTCAAAATTTGTAATTTGTTATAATTGTTCAAAGTTTATCAACATTATGTTGTAGTGTTTAATTTAATAATGTATATATCCAAAAATTTCATTATATATTGTCGAAAATTTGTTATACATAATTATTAGTGTTTAGGTTTTTTTATTTAATAATTATTTTGTATTATCCCGTGTAATACACGGGTCTTACAACTAGTATATATATATATATATATATATATATATATATATATATATATATATATATATATATATATATATATATATAAATTAAAACGTATTTAATCATTAGAGTAAACGAGCTTCTTAACGAGCTCGAGCCGAGCTTAAGCTCGTTTAGGCTTGTAAAGAATTAAACGAGCCGAGCCCGAGCCCGAGCCGAGCCTGTATATTTCTTAACGAGCCCGAGCCGAGCTTGAGTTTATAAAGCTCGTAACGAGCCGAGCCCGAGCCGAGCCCTGTATATTTCTTAACGAGCCCGAGCCGAGCTTGGCCAGGCTCGGGCTCGGCTCGGCTCGTTTGCACCCCTACTCCCAACAACTCCTCAAGTCCTCCTCTCCGCAAGCCCGTCTCTTTGGCACCACCGTCTCGGCCATCCCGGACATCATATTTTTCAATCTTTACTTTCCAATAATTTCATTTCATGTAATAAAAGTGTGTCTAATGTTTCATGTCACACTTGCAAACTTGGCAAATACATAAAACTTCCTTTTTATAGTTCTGATTCCGTGGTTGCAAATGCGTTTGATATTATACATTCTGATGTTTGGACATCACCCACACCGAGTATCAGTGGCCTTAGATATTATGTTATATTTCTTGATCACTATTCACATTGTACAGTTTCGGGCTTTCCGCAATGAGAAAAGATGATATCATTCATTATTTAATAGATGGATGTGGGCTTTAACCCTTTTGGTGGGTATTTCTTTTTCAGTACATTTGGGAAAAAAAGTTTTCCTTTTTTTTTGTAAATTATCATCGATGTTGTTTGGTTTCTTCTACTTGTTGTAAACAACACTAACGAAGTTCAACTTTAGTGTGGGTATTTGTTACAATGTTATAATAGATATTTTTTTTTATATTTTTCGTTGTACTTCTCATGAAGCTTTAGTGTACTAATTAGGACAAGTATTGAAATCAAGAATCCTATGAAATCTGACATTTCATGAACTTTATTCTCTTTTACTATTTTGATTATTCTTCTAATTTGTAGGTTCTTTTATATTTTGATACAAAGAATTAATGGTTGACAAATATAGGGGAAAATGTCTTTTTCCACCTCCTACACACATAAGTGGTTACATTCTCATGTACACATGACGAACTAGGGATGGTTGGGAAGCTCAGAAGAGGGGAGAGAGAGAGACAATGGGGGTATGGGGGTTTGGGGTGGGTGTTTTTTTACTTTCTTTATTGTTAGAATTATATAAGTCGGTTTTTTCGGTCCGTATGTTCATCCTTAATAAAAAACATGCGACTATAATTAAGTTATGGTCACAGTTATTGAACAAAATGTTTGATTACAATAGCACTTTTGACCACCGTTTGCTTGATACCCTATGTCTAATGTCTCAAATAAGAAATCTTTTTTGTGACTAAAAAATAGCAACAACCACAATAAAAAGAACTTCATGTAGCCATTTGATGAATGATAGTCATTAGAAAATTTTACTTGTGTGTCTAGAAAGAGTTTATGGCCATACTTATTGAACAAAATGCTTGATTGTACAACAACACTTTTAGCCATGGTTTGTTGTAATGTCCCAAAATTCAAGTCTAAATTTTTTCTTTAATTAAAACATAAACTTTGAAATACATCAATTCAATCACAAGTCATTTAAAAACATTAAAATAAGTTTAGCAATTCAGTCATATGATAAAGTAAATAACAACGGAAGTCATGCAAAGGAGATGTCGGTGTCGTGTAGTCACGTCGTGCCCGCCCCAACGTCACCATGAGTACCTGAAACATTTTAAAATAAAACAGTAAGCACAAGCTTAGTGAGTTCCATATATTATCATACATTTCAGATCACTTATCCAGCCAGGTATAGCCATCGACTCTCGGACTTGTCCCGATCCGTCGATAATTATCCGTTCATCGACTCTCGGGCTTATCCCTATCCATCGGCAGTTATCCGTTCATCGACTCTCAGGCTTATCCCGATCCGTCGACAATCGTCCATCAATAAAGTAATCTCAAGTACAACAATCATGTCATAATTCATTCAGTAAGGTGGGGAGACTCACTTGATCCGCATCTAACAATGTAAGAAAGTCCAGGTAAAATCTTCCTGCATTTCCTAAATTCAAAACGTTGCATCAAACGAGGTTTCTAATCACCCAAACCCTTCCTAGGACCCAAGTCCATCATTTCCTAAAGTTTGACTCAAAAGTCAAACTGTCCCAAAAGTCAAAGTAAGCGTTCAAAGTCAACCTCTCGGTCAACTGCACTTAGCGCCGCTAACCTACAGATGCAGCATCGCTAACTGCAGAGTTAGCGCCACTAACCTCGCTGTTCAGCCAATCTTCTTCCAAAACAATTAATATGTTAAGCTAAGGTCTATAACCTTCCAGAGACGTCCTAAACAGTCTCTAGAGCCATAAAATGAAGACTTTAACGTTAAATCATAGTTAAACGAGCTCATGAACAAGATCTATGTCCAAAATGGCAAAAGCTAAGCTTAACTCTTTCCCAAACAAGGATTCCCAAGGCTAAGTTGGGATTTTACTAGGATTCAGAAGCTAAGAGGAGAAAACATTCATCCCCTAACCCCTAAATCCCTTCCCCTTCAATAAGTTAAACCATCATTGCCTTTAACTCCAATAAATGACTTCATAATCTCATTTTAACCAAAGAAACTCAAATGAACAAGAGACATGGACACTTACAAAGGTCTAGAGCTAAAAATGAGTTGATTCCTTCCAAGAGCAACCTTCTCTAACACCTTCTCTCATTCTTCTTTCTTCCAAAACCTTCAAAAATCCAAGGATGAAGCAAGAATACCAAAATGGCAAAGTAGGAGAGATTCTAGGTTTTCTCAGAGGTGAAAATGAAGAATGACGGCCCGTCATGGGTTTTAGAGCCTTAAATATGGCCCAAACACCGTAAACTAGGGTTTTGTGCATTTAGCGGAGGATAGTGCCGCTATCTGCATATCGTGCATGGCCACTAACCCCGCCAAGTTAGCGTCGCTAACCTACATGATAGCGCCGCTAACATCATTTTATCCATTTTTTTATAACAATTAACTTCAAAGAAATAATTATTCATACCTAGAAAAGGGCTTTACATTTTCTTAGTTCCATGTGTCTAAAGTATCAAATAAACAATCCTTTTTGTGACTAAATCATAGCAACGACCACGATGAAAAGAACTTCATGTGGCCATTGTCACTATTGAAATTTCTATGTGTGTCTGGAAAGAATTTAAGGCCACAGTTATTAAACAAAATACTTGATACAACAACACTTTTGGCCACGGTTTGCTTAATTCTATGTGTCTAAAGGCTCAAAAAACAATAATTTTGTGACTAAATGATAACAAAGGCTACATATACAATTAATCTGTGTCGCCATTCCACTCAAAATAGCCACCATGAAAATGCACTTATGTGTCTAGAAAGAGTTTATGGCCACCGTTTTTTGACAAAATGCTTAATTACATTAACGAATATACCTACACATTAGCCAAACTTTTTTATACGTCCAAAGTTTTTCAGTTGATATAGCCACACAAAATTAATGTAGATGTATGTTGTCTAAAATGACACGACCCTTGGTCACACTTTCGATAAAAAACCGTGTGGCTAAAGGCATATGGCCATGTTTTTTTGTGTCACTATATGCGATTTTTATACTAATGACTCCAATCTGTTGCCATTGGTTAGGTCATTATGAACCACAAATATTAAACGACAATAAATCCCAATGAGTACCCATGCAACACACAATTCCAATGTTATCCTACATGTATACATATGTAGGATGATTTCAAAAGAAGTCATAAATCAAATAAAAACCCTCAGAAAGACATTTCCAAACATAATATTGTATATGCAACACATAACTCAAGTAATACACATAATATACATATGATGGAATATAATTTTGTCAAAATAGAGTTTAGGGACATGCAATCATGGAGATTACTCACCTCAAACACTAGCATAAGCCTTTTCCATTTCTAGACACTTTATGGTACTAAGTGAGCACCTATATAAGCCAAAAAGCTACGTCATAACCTTCTTAATCATCAAATCAATTATTAAGCTCTTATTAAAGAAAATATGATTTCATTCAATTTATATAATCCATATGATCATAGAAGAGCATATGCAAAAACTAGACTTGATTTGGACATCTTACGTGAAAGTTACTATAACACGCTTTAATATTACATATTTTACGTGCTATTGGACCAAGTTTTAGTTGTTTTATCGTTGTAAAAGGACTAATAATACTCACTTTTTAGTGCAAGTTGTCTTGTATGGTATTTATGCTAAAAAGCAGGGTTTAAAGTGTAAAATTGGTGAAGATAGAGATAAAGACACGAGGATAAGGATCAAGAGAAGTTCGCGACGCGGAGAAGTGATATTCGCCACCAGGAATGGGATAAGAGCATGATCTGATTTGACTTGAAATTCAAAATGTGAGGAATAGGGATAAGGCAAGACTCGTGACGTGAAAACCAGTGGTCAGCGACGCGAGCCACCATATTTCACAACTATAAATAGAGGCATCTTGTTAGTTTTACTTTTATTTGCAACATTTCGGTTTTGTAACGCCTATTATGCTACGAGTATTTCGCATTTGGAAATTTCTCTAATCACATATATCGGTTTTCTGTTTGAGCAGTAATCATTAGGCTCATGTTTCAGTTTTAGTTTTGAGAACGATTGTCGATTCTATTTATTTTATAAAAGATTTGGTTTTTGGTATCATTGGTGTTTGGATCTATAGTTCATGCATAGATCTAGTTACTTGTTGTTTTTATGTTTGTTTTGAGTTTCATTTTTGGGATCACGTGTAGTAATATGCCTAATATATAGTGTCGCTATAGTACGGTTTTGTTATCGACACAACAATGCCAACCACGAACTCCACGGTTCGACCCTTACTTACCCTAGCTATTGGATAGTAAGGTTAAATCTAGTATCTTTGACCACATCAATGACTACGACATGTTAGTTGCAAAAATGAAAATTTATCTCAAACCATTAATCAACTAAGTCAGATTCCAAAGGGAAAGTGACTCGACTGTGTCACCACTATAGGTTCCCTATTTCATGATTTCTTCCTTCTTAAGTTCCATACACATGCCCAATTCACTTCCAGACTCAGTTCTTTCGATTTTAAAGACTTTAATTGACCCATTAACATCCCTAATATGTTTAAATTCGTTTAATCATTCAAACTATGATCACACCATGATTAAATTCACAATTATGATTATCTTCAAGTTTTAGGACAACACAACATTAGATAATCATCACATACTTGATTTATGGTTCAAACCACTTTGATAATTTGAGTAACACTAAATCATGATCAATTAGACTTCATATAACTTAATAAACATGTTTTGTTTGAAAAATAAAAGTGTTAATGGATCTAAAAGCTCAAATAACATACATGTATACTTTGAAAACTCTATTGAAGTTATGATTCACTTGAAAATTCACATATTCTCAAACTATGAATAAAACATCCAGCAATCAAAATCCATTCATGATATATAGTTCAAAATTGATGAAATCAATTTATAAACATCATTGGTTTAAATACCTAATATTCAAAATGGAATCACACCATTGATGAAGCTTCAAAAAACTCATCTCAAATTAGACCATGGATTATATAAGTGATAATAAACTAACATTCAAACAATCAAAACTAGTTTAAAACTTCATTTAATTTCTTAATTTATGAACAATTTTTAATTTTGGGGTTTCCTAAAACCCTAGGTCGGTTTTGAAGAAGATGAAAAACATATTACACCTACTTGAATATTAGAAACTAGATTTTGGTGTTAGAAATTGATAATCCACTCTTAAATGTCTAGATATTGCTTGAAATCGCCATGAAATCCATTCTCTCTCAAAAATACATTTACCACTCAAATGGAGATGAATACCAACTACCTAGCTTATATATGTTTTGCAAGTGAAAACTAAACCCTCTAACTCTAACTTTTTATACTATTGCCCAATCCATGTATTGTGTCTGAAAATATCTTGTTGGACGAAGGATCATATGATCACTTATCTATGGACAGAACTGACTGGGTCAGAGTTCGGCAGCAGTTTCTAGGAAGCTGCAGGTTGTTTATTAATCAGAAGATAAATTAAAGTCATAGACTTATCCAAGTGGGAGGCTGTTGGATTAGGTGTTTAAGCCATGACTTTGTATTTATATTTATCTTGTTAATTGAAGCAAAGTCCATTTGGGTTGCCCTCATAGCTAGAGGTTAGGATAGAGTTCAGTAGAGTAAAAGGTTGATTTATTAATTGTTTAATAAATCAATATAATTAATCAAATGGTTTATTAATATATTTAAGTGTTAATATATTAATTAGAAACTATAATAATTAATTGAGATTTAATCTAGAATTAATTGGATTTAATTTAGTGATTAAATAAATTAATTAAAAGTGCAGGGACTGGTTTGTATTTATTCAATAGTTGAATAATCTGGCAAACCAGTGGAAGGGCCTAAGTTGGCGAAATTATGAGTGTGTACACTCATATTTCGAAACCCTAATTAGGGTTAAGGAAAGCCTTGTCTAAATGCTTAACAGGCTTGCCTATTTGGAGGCTCCTTAGGGTTTCAGCTGTAACCCTTGGAGGCTATAAAAGAAGGCACCTGGCCACCCTAAAACCTGCGCCACTTTTGAACCAGAATTACTTTGCTGGACTATCTTCTCCATTGCTTGGGTGTGACTTCATTTGAGGCAGGATCTCTTTGCTGCTAGCTTCAAGAACAAGATCAAAAGGTTGGTTATTCTTCATTTGATATTTAGAAATAATTGTTGGCCTTAGGTTTTAGTTTATTATCTTCATAGAAGAAAACATAGATCTTTCTAGGGTTGCATGTGAACCATAAGAGATTATTTGTTCATTGTTTGCTAGAAAACCCTTCACCTCTAAGACCGGTACCCCGAATCCTAAAGTTTGACTAAAAGTCAATCTGGTCAAAAAGTCAACGACCAAAAGTCAAAGTCAACAGTCAAGAGTCAGTTAGCCCCGCTATCTTCCCCTAAATAATGTCGCTAACTATGAACAGTCTCAAAAATCCATTAAACTCTTAATCCATTCAGCCAAAGTCTTAAACCTTCCAGGAACATTCCATACAGTCCCTAGGTCCATAAAACTCCTAACTTTACCATCCAAACATGACCATGACTGAAAATGGTCAAGATCTTGGTCCAAAATGGTCAAAACTCAACAAGACAACCAAAAAGACTTTGTATTACTCTCTAAACCAACTTAATGGCTCCAAATAAGGTCTGAAAGGTATAAAGTTCTGAACTTTATGCTTCCCAACCATGGAAAACACCAAAACGGGACCATTATTCCATTTTAATCCATAAAATCTCACTAAGAACACAAGAAGAACCTTAAAAATGCATAAAGGTGGGAATTTACTCACAATGGTCCAGAAACAAGGAGCTTTAGCTGATTTCCACTTGGACAATGCCTTCTAACAACACCATGCATCCTCTAACATCATTATCTCTTCAATAATACCTTCCAAAGTGACCAAATGAGCTAAAAATCATCCAAGGGAGCTAGAAAGAGTGTGTAAACGTTCTTGGAGGCTGAAAGGTGATGTTTGGCGGCTACCCTAGGGTTTCCCACCCTTAAATATGGCCCATTGCTGAAAATCTACGGTTTTGGCCCAAAATCAGCAGTTAGCGGACGCTAACTGCATAACATGCAATCCCACTAACCAAGCCAGCAATAGCGACGCTAAACCATGAATTAGCGATGCTAATAGCAACATTCGCTAATGATGCAGTTAGCGACGCTAACTGGACTTTTCCCCTTGTTTGTTTTCTTTCATGCAGAACTTGATTCTTTAATCTAAGACTTGGACATTCTGAGATTAGGGTCTTACATTCATGGTAACATTAGTTTCTAACGTGTTTTAAGTGCAATGCTATTACATTATTTAAGCTAACAACAACGAGTTTTGGGTGTGATACTATTGTCCGGTTTATGCCATGGACCATTAAGACACTAGAATGAAAGCGACCACTGTTGTGTGCAGAAAACTTAGGTTGACATATCTAGAAGCAATGCATTTCTTTACTTATATTTGGTTTAATTTTGCAAATGATTATTTTTAATGCTTCTTTTCCCTGCTTACGTAAATTTACAAATGTTTTGGAAATATTTTTAGGAGTTTGACTTTGGAATTGGATTGATTCTAGGTTCCCATGTCATTCAAAAGTATAACTTCAGATACTCACTAGGCTCCCCAAGCCTAACGTTACTATTTTGACATGTACTTGCAAGAAAAGATTTGTAAGACCCTAATCCCGAACCCAAGTTCAATGTTAAAAGAATGAGATTTTGGAAAATTTGCTGATAGCGTCGCTAAGTGAAGAGCATAGCGTCGCTGAGCTTGGGATAGCGTCGCTATGCATGTCTGTGTGGTGGGTTTGCATGATCTCCGGTTAGCGACACACTAACATAAGGTTAGCGACACTAATCTCTCTGTTTGCGCCAAAACCCTAGATTTTGAGTTATGGGTCATACATAAGGGTACCAAACCCCAGGGTAGCCGCCATTTGCTACATTTCAGCTCCAAAAAACGTCCTAAGTCTCTCTATCCTCCTTAGTATGATTTTTGGTGTTTTTGCCTATTTTTGAAGATTTCTTGGAAGATGGAAGGTGTATGGTGGTGCTAGAAGTTGTTTCTCTTGGTTGAGTCATCAAGATCTGCATTTCTGGACCTTTGTGAGTTTAAAGTTTCTTACTTTTTGTGTTTATAAATTTGATCAAGTGTTTGTGATGATGGAAATGGATATTTGGTCCCTTTTGACTGCTTTTTGGAACTTGTTAGGAAAGTTCTGACCTTTATGCTTCTTGTAACATTTCTAAAGCCATTAAGTCGGATTAGAGAGTGAGCCAAGCTCTCCTGGGTTGTTTTTATGGTTGTTTGGCTAGTTTTTGAGCTTTTGGACTTAGGTTTTGAGTTTTGGGCTTGTATAATCATAAAGGTGGCAACTTTATGGATCAATAGTCGTTTTTGATAAGTTATGGAGGACTTGACACACTGGCTGAATGGATTAAGAGCTTAATGAAGTTTTGGGGTTGTTCTTAGTTAGCAACACTATCTTAAGGAGATAGCGGCGCTAACTGGCTGTTAACCGTTGACTTTGACTTTGACCATTGGCTTTTTGACCGGTTTAACTTTTGGTCAAATTTGAGGGTTCGGGGGTACCGGTCTTAGAGGTTTATCTTGTTTGGGGTTTTCGAAGTTCTAAGTGAAGTTTATCCTTATTAGGAGGTTCGCGTTGTCGGGATCTGAGGATGCGCGAGTGGAGTACTTTTCAATTTATCGGATCAGGTGAGTTTTCTCACAATATTATAGGTGATATTACATATGTAGTAGTTGTACTTCATAATGTGCAGTGTTGTATGCTTACGGTGATCGTGCCCTCCCGATGTGATTGTGTGACCGAGTAGGGACCCGCTGGGTCAATCTGAATGCTTATGCTTCTGTGATTGGTATGTATGTTTAGTATAGATACTAATTTTGGAGGGGGTTGTCATGCGAAGGCGGATCGGGGTGAGCCCAAGAGTCCCCACATTGAGCCGGCGACGGGCGGAATGGGGTGAGCCCACGAGTCCTAGTCGGGGCGGATCGGGATGAGCCCAAGAGCTAGGTTGTTCGGGGTGGATCGGGGTGAGCCTAAGAGCCCTTGAATGATTGTGCATTATGTGATGGATTGTGTGGTATTTTGGGGAACTCACTAAGCTTTATGCTTACTCTTTCACCCTAACTGTTTTTCAGGTATTTTCTAGCTTGAGCTTGTAGCACGACGCGACTATATTGCATCCGAGATTTTGGTATTCAAGTCTTCCACTGGATAATGTTTGTAAACGTTTTTGATAAACACGATTTTATATGTTATTAAATTCTAAGTTTTAATTGGACGGTTTCTATTTTACAATTTGTTTTATGTATTTGAACCGTTTTTAAAACGAAAATTTTACTCTGGAAATTAAAACCTAAATACGATAATTAAAACTTAAATATGATTATTAAAACCTAAATACAATAATGAAAATTTTTATAGGATAATTAAAACATAAAAAGAGCAACCCACCTAGGTGTATTTTTCACAACATTCCATGCTTTGATGTGCGTAAAGTCTCTGTTGTGTGTCACCCGATACTGTTATAGGACTTGTTTAACACTCTTATCGTCGGTTGTTGACAACGCTATCGTCACACGTGTCAAAAACAATTTATAACCCACTTTTTACTATGTAGATAGGGCAAGCGGGGTCGAGTCCAAGGATTTAGTGGTTAACTTGTAATGAGTTGTAAAGTAGAATTTTAACGGTGATGGTAAAAATATTGAGATTGTAACTTGAGATTAAAGAAAGAATTACTTCCGGTTTAGTTATCAACAATTAGTTTCACATGTTTTATTACGATGATTCCGATATAATTACTTTGACATAATTACAGTTTACTGACAATTACTATTACTCAGGTAAATACATAACATGTTGAATCACT
Organism: Cichorium intybus; assembly: GCA_023525715.1. NCBI lineage: Eukaryota > Viridiplantae > Streptophyta > Magnoliopsida > Asterales > Asteraceae > Cichorium > Cichorium intybus. The sequence goes on from CM042015.1 coordinate 75,849,638, forward strand.
TATTTGTCTTTGTCTAACAATTAAGTAGATTAGGCACAAACAATGGTATAGCAATATTATGTTTTATCTAGGCGATAGTAACGTTACAACTTCTTAGCATATTAATTTGGCACAAAGTATATTAACTGATTATCCGTCTTAGCTCGTTATTTAGGTGAGATAGGCACGAATAATATGTTGGTAATACTATGTCTTGAGAAGATGATAATAAGTAGAAGTAAACACAAATGATTCACTAGTTGTATTCAAAGAGATAAGAGTTTAAGAATTACAATAGTAAAACACTTGTCGGAATCAAAGTAAAAACATGCTATACTAAGAGTTGGATAACATTACCGAAAGTAATCTGAAGAGATTAGCCTTCCATTCGTGTGATGATCGTAAAGATGGTCTTGGTGTTCCTTGACATGTGACTTGATGCGGTTATCTTCCAAATTATCTTGAATTACAACAAGAATTACCACCGAGAGGGATGATATTTTGATTCTAAACAACTAGCTAAGAGATGTTTCAAGCTATTCTAACTGATAGAGAGTGTTTGAGTATCCTTATTACAAATAGAGTGAATTGGTGTCTAAATCCGTGCATAGTAGGTCTCTATTTATACTAACTGAACACAGGGCTCGCGTCGCGACCAAGGGTCCCGTCGCGACGCGAGGGTGCGTTGGTCGTTGCTTTTGGTCGGCCACTGGTCTGGCTAGTGCGGTTGTTGGTAGTCTCGCGATCATGGAGTTGGTGGTCTCGCGTTCATGGAGTAGGTGGTCGCGTCCAAGCTCTTCGCGTCGCGACCTGGGTATCCGTCGCGGCGCGATTGCTGTAGCATTTTGTGTCTTCTGCCTTGTTTTTCTTCAAGTCGCGACACAGGGTCTTCACGTCGCGAGTGCTGTATATTTTACGTGTATTTCGCCTTTTTACTCTTCGGTTTTGAGCATCACTTCCTTGGGTTTGTTCTTTTATAGTTCTTGGGTCTTGTTCCTGAAATTAAACCATAAATGTTAGCTCACAAATCCCTCTTGTTTTCCTCACACCAGCAGCTCCGGAGAACTCTGTTCAAGTTAAACATGAATCGTAATTCATGTTTAGCCACCTGTTAATATAAGCCTGTTTTGATGTTGAGCTTATCAGGATTTCCTATGGTGAAAACCATAGTTCTGGCAGATTTGCATCTGCAACACAGCAGTGGGCTGTGATGTGCAGTGTATGAAAAATGAGATATTCTCTCGTTAAGCTTGCAATTTTTTGTGAGGATGTCTGGGGACTGTAGACAAATTAATCATAATTCTATTGAGAGAATTAATGATATCTTAATAGGATTTCCCCGTGATTTGTGAGATGTTTCTGTGTGAAAACAAATGGCTGGCATGGGTTAGTATTGACCCGACAGTAGATCTATTATCACCGCCAGACTGTTGGGAGTCTGTGGTGTGCATCAGGAGCTGCCGTTGGAATGTGAGCTTTTGCCTATTTGTTGTGAAAACATGCATTCTTATAAAATGTGATTGTTTGGTTTTAACAGATGAGGTAGGTTAGACGGGTCTGTCTGAACCATATCTGTTATGAAGAAGCATTTTGCATGTTTTAAGGCGGTTTTTGGATTCTTTTATTTTGCACAAAAATATAGTTTTTGCGTGCCTCTGAGCATATTCATGCGATAAAACAGTCTTTAAATGATAGTGTTTTATTGTAAAAATAAAACACTATCAGTTGTCCCGTTTCGTGACAAATCCTTCAATTTGTTGTGAAGATGATGTTGTGTTCAATAATATGATAATCTTCTGTGTCCAATTTTCTGTGAAACAGTTCCACTACACGTTCCCAAAATTGACGGTTGGTTTCCAAATGCACTCCTTCGTTGATGTTGACGTAGGCGGTTGCCAAAGCCATTTAAAGTCCATCCCCAGTGAGTATTTCTATTTTCTAAGCCAACCATTTTTTTAATAAAACTTTGTAGATAGTTTATATTTTATAGAGTTGAGAAAGAAATGTATTGTTTTTAAAAAAGGTAGAGAGGGGTGTTTATAAGGGTGTGAGGTAAAACTTGATTTAATTTTTTTTACATGGAACCATACACACGGGTTCACAAAGCCGATAGAGAACCTGCCAAAGCCATCTTTCTCGAGCTCGCAAGCCTTGGTATAGCCGTCTCTCCGAGGCCACCGGTACCGCCACCGAAGCCGCGACTATCGGCCACCACCTGCGACCACTCCGCCTTCCTTGATGGTAAATTTACTATTAACCTATTATAGAATGTGTATTATTAACCTATGGAGGTGCTTAACCTAATGATCAAGAGAAAAATCTCTGAGTCCGATTCTTTTAAATTCCACCGGCAATGTGAAGAGCAAAGTATCACTCATCTCTGCTTTGCCGATGATCTTCTCCTCTTCTGTCATGGCGATAGCTCTTCGGTAAGCATCATTTGTGATTCTCTTGCAGAATTCTCTAGGGTCTCTGGGCTCCATCCTAATGTAGTGAAGAGCGAAGCCTTCTACTGCAATGTTGGTGAGAGGACAAGGGCTGCCATTGACCGTATTGTTAGGTTTCCTGAGGGATCCTTTCCTGTCCGATACCTTGACGTCCCTCTTATCACCACCCGTCTTGCCCACAAGGACTGTAAAGCCCTTGTTGATAAAGTCAAATGCAGGATTAATGACTGGAAGAACAAGTCTCTCTCCTTTGCTGGCCGTCTCCAGCTCATCCTCTCTGTTCTTTCTTCTATGCATATCTATTGGGCTTCTGTTTTTATTCTTCCTAAATCTATCTCTAACGATATTGAGAAGCTCATGAGGGGTTTCCTATGGTGCCATGGTGAGCTGAAACGAGGTAAAGCAAAAGTCTCATGGAAAACTGTGTGCCTTCCTAAGGAACATGGTGGTCTTGGCATACGTAACCTTGCTATCTGGAATGTTGCCCTTATGGCTTCCCATGTTTGGAGACTCCTTTCCAAGAAAGAGTCCCTATGGGTCAAGTGGATCCACTCATACCGTCTATGTGGCCGTAACTTTTGGGATGCCCCCAAAAAATGCGGTTCAGGATTTGCCTGGCGAAACATCCTCGATATGCGGGATAAGATAAGGGATTATATAGTTTCCCAGATAGATGATGGATGCTCTACGTCGGATCCTGGTTCGCCCCCAATGTTGGAGGGACTCCTATATTGCTCTTCTTTCTCATAACCCCCCTACTCTTTCCACGTCCGTTCCTAATAAGATCCTATGGAGTTCTAGTGACGGTAAACTCTCTCCTTTTTCGGTTCGTTCAGTTTAGGAGTCAATTCGCCCCTATCCTGTCTTTTGGTTTCACCTTGTTTGGTTCTCCCAGAATATTCCCAAACATGCTTTCATTCTCTGGGTTGCTCTTAAAAATCGTCTAAAGACTCATGATAAAATCAAAATCTGGGACCCTAACTCCAATCTCACTTGTGCCTTCTGCGGGGATTGTCAGGATTCCCTTTCCCATCTCTTCTTTGAATGTTCTTTCTCTTCTATGGTTTGGCATGACCTCTAACATGTCATGAATATCTCCTTCCCCATTGATAGCTGGTCCGATATCATTAATCAACTCAACCCTATTTCTAAGAGTAAGAACATTTGGTCCATCATTAGAAGACTTATTCTTGCTGGTGCCGTTTACCACATTTGGCAGGAAAGAAATTTTCGGATTTTAAAAAAAACAAAAAGATCTTATCATGTTGTCGTGAATAGTGTCAATGATGATATCCGCTGTAGACTGCTGAGTCTATCTATGAAACCTTGCACTAATGTTGTTTTGGCTAAAAAGATATGGACACTCCTCTAATTTTCTTCCTCTTTGCTTCGATATATTTCTCTGCTTGTATGATTTGTTTTTTGCAGGTTGCTTTGCTTTATGTTCTTGTTATGCTTCTGGTTCCATTTCTTGTTTTTGGTTCCTAGTTTAGCCTTGTTGTCCTTTGGGGCCTGTCCAGATGGATTTTCTGTTTTTTTCTTAGGTGAGGAGTCCCCAATCTTATATTGTATTTATTTTTTTTATTAATAAAATTTGCCAGAGATGCCGTCATTTTTACCAAAAAAAAGTAGTTGATACAATTTGAATGATTGACAATTTTCAAAATATATAATTATACAATATAAAAAATAATTGAAAGAGCTCATAAAAATTTCTTTGAAAAAGCGTCGGTGTGAACGGCTAGTGGGGTATCATTTTGCATTATTGAAAACTCTTCTTTGCTAACCATACCCACTTGATTATTTTTGTTAATCATATAGGTAGACCAAGACTTCATCTTCAATCTTCGCAGATCAAATTTCAATGGCTTCCAGTTCTTCATCTAGTATTAGGGGTTCTCCGGTTGCTAATGGTAGCAGCTATGACGTTTTTCTAAGCTTTAGAGGCGAAGATACTCGTGATTCGTTTACTGATCATCTTTTTGACGCATTAAAGCGAGCAGGAATTGGTACTTTTAGGGATAACGAAGAAATCAACAGAGGTGAGGACCTAAAACCAGAGATTCAAACTGCCGTTAAAAGGTCTAGGGCTTCAATAGTTGTTTTGTCAAAAAACTATGCAACGTCCACTTGGTGCCTTGATGAGCTTATGTTCATCCTCGAACAAAGAAGGGAGTGCGGTCATTTCGTTCTACCAGTTTTTTATCACGTTGATCCTTCTGATGTGAGGAATCAAAATGCAACCTTCGCAATCGAAGTCAAAGCCTCTTCAAGGTGGACAAATCACAATGTGAACCTGTGGAAGAAAGCTCTTAAGGAGGTTGCTGATTTGGCCGGCATGGTTTTGTCTGGGTATGCTTGTTTATCTATTCTTAATAATTTAATATTTGCTGAAATCCATTTTTAATGACGGTACTTATCCAAAAAGTAGACTATTATTGGTGTTAGCCTCTAGCTAAAATTTGATCTCCATTTCAAATTCATGACTTGGTCAATAACTTTTAACTTTTAAGAGATTTTTGTCTCATAGAGAAGTTCGAAGGAGTTGGTGAAAGTAAATCAATTAAAAAAATGAAAAAAAAATGTAATAAGAGATGCTATAAAAAATTAAAAATATACTTTGATGACTTCCTCTGTTTATGTTAACAAGCCAACAGCTTAATATTTCTTGATACACCATATACAAGTTTCACTCTTGATTAGAGCTAAGCTAAGTAAGTTTTTGGTTCTTTCTTGAGGAAACTACCTCCAACTATTTATGTTAGTTTCTAATTTACTTAATAAAAGAAAAAGAACATTATGTTGTCCCCTTGAAAAGAAATGTAGGCATCCAATTGACAGTACTTGCCTTTACGAACTCGACTATCGGTATGCTTGAAAGCAAGATTTTGAGAGCTCTTCGTAACTTCTTTTAGCTTTTAACAAAAAGCTTGAATTAAAGGAAAAAACTTTATTCTGGATTATGGACTTAAAAGCTTTTTTCTAAACACCTAATCCAAAAGCTATTTTAGGTAGATTCCAAGAACTTTTAACTTTTAGTTTTTATATTGATTAACACTGTTTAAAAGTTTACAGCTATGACACTCGTACGTAAATAAATGCTGCAACTTTCAACCAGCTTGTAGCTTGTAGCTTCAACTACGGACTAGTTTTGCCAAACATACCCTATAAGGGCTTTGATGTGCATAATTTAGTTTATTTTATCAATATTTGTTTTGTTTCAATTTAATTTGCTTTTAAAATTTAATTTGCAGTTTAACTGAAAAATATAGTCTATGCCATTGTAAATACTTTGATCGCTGTTTATTTGAATTTTGATCTTCTTTGGGGAACTTTAAGAGTTTAAGGGTAATCAAATTTTAAACATTTATTAGTAGTATGTTACATTAGGAAAGTTAATTATTCAATATTTTCATTCATGCATATCAAAGAGTCTCTGAACAGCATCCCATGAATTTGTTCATTTTCTTGTGATGGTCCAGGCCTGAAACAGAGTTTCTGAAGGAAATCGTTGACACCATATACAATAAACTGGATCGTAAAGAAGTCCATCTTCCAATCAATCTAACAGGGATGGCCACTCGATACAAGGATATCCATTCCTGGTTAAATGGATCCAATGCAAAATTTTTAGCAATTTGTGGCATGGGAGGAAGCGGGAAAACGACGTTGGCCCGATACATTGTGTACTCAAATTGCCAAAATTTTGAAAGCGTTAGTATTGTCGAAGACATCGGTAGTAGATGTAAAGAACCGCATGATCTACTTCAGATACAAGAAAAACTTTTTGCAGATATTTCAGGCGGAAAGAAGAGAAAAATACCCAGTGTTTGTCAGGGTACATTCAAGATTGAAGAGGCCTTACAAGTAAAGAAGGCACTTATTGTTCTTGATGACATTGTTGAACCGAGCCAGTTGGCAGCATTACTGGGATGCGGCGATATTAACCCACAAAGCAAGATTATAATAACAAGTAGAAAAAATAATATAGGTAAATGGATTGAGTCCAGATCTTGGGGATGTCAAGAGTACCAAATGAAACTACTGGATGATGATGAATCATTAGAGCTTTTAAGTCGACATGCCTTTGGATCCAAAACTCAGATGGAAGGTTATGAAGAGCTTTCAAAACAGGTATTGCAGTATTGTGAAGGAAATCCGTTGGCTCTGGAAGTGTTGGGTTCCTCTCTAGGACAGGATAATAGCATCCTATTTTGGAAAAGTACATTGAGCTTATTGGGAAGAGATATTAATGTTGGAATTCAACGTGTACTCATCAGGAGCTACAACTCGTTACCACATGACTCTAACAAAGAGTTGTTTTTGCATATTGCTTGTTTCTTTGTTGGCAAAGACATGGATTACGTGGTAAAGATATTGGAGCATGATTACTCTGCAGTATCTGGGATCAAAACATTAACTAACAGATGCCTTCTGTCTGTTTCTTCAAACAAAAAACTAATGATGCACCCATTGCTTCAAGAGATGGGGAGAACAATAGTCCATCAAGAATCACCCAAAGACCCTGCAAAACGTAGTAGAGTCTGGCTTAATAAGGATTCTTATGATGTTCTGCGAAAAGGAAAGGTGAGATGTTTCCTATGTGTATGTTGAAGCTTATCTTCTCTCTCGCGCCCTCACCTTTCATCCAAAATTCTGTAATTTTGACCTTTTTCTGTTTAGGGTTCAAAAACAATGGAAGGTCTAGCACTTGACATGCAAATGTTAAAGGAAGAAAAGTACTCATTCAAGGTAATACATAAGTAAAAACTAATGTCTGTTCTTATATGTATAGAAGGAACTGTGAAGATTTTTTAACAGATCATAATTGATGTATTTCTATCTTTTAGTCTACCCATGTTTACTCTTATGTCGTTTACTATAAACCTTCGTAAAGATGCAACCCATTATGTTATGTTGGATGTTTGATTTTGTTACACATTTTTTTTTTCTTTTGTTCAGTTGATGGACATTATATGTGTTTGTCTAATAGTCAACTATCTCATTAAATTATCAGCATAGTGCCACGGGACATTTTACATATTCCCATATTATGATGGGGCAAGAACACTAGTCATATGCATTTACATTTAAGCATACGAAAGGTCACTTTCTAGAAATATTTCTATGTATTAATTGTTCAGGTTAGACCCACACAAAAAACTTCTTTGAATTGGGCTTTGACACTAGTCTAAGATCTAGTGAAAAGGATCTCTGGATTGGGGCGTGTGTGGGTATGGGTACGCGCAGGCATGCACGTGCATATGTGTATGTATAAGATCTAGTGAAAAGGAGCATCCATTAGGTCCATTTTTCCCTGCAATGCAGTGTTTGCTCCCGCACGATTTAAGTCACCCCTTTTCTAGATCGCTCAAGGGCCCCAATCTGCTGAGTATATTATTAAAATAGCAACACCTTTCTCACCATGAAGGGTTTCTGTACACGTACAACATGCATGTGATGTTGGAGGCTCTGCATCTTGCATGTGCATGTTTCTATCTTATTTCTTTATGTTTTTGTCTTTATGCTTAGTGGTAGACAGCATATTAGTTTAGTGCTTAGTGCTTAGTGTTACACAACATGGGGTACGTAGTGTTGTTTGTTTATTCAAGTAGTGTTTTCTCTGTAACATATATATGGCAGCTTTGTGCAAGTTTTTTTATCAATTAAATAATTTACAAAGGTTCCCTACAAACCAAAAACATGAGTTCTCTTGTTGTGTACAAAGTAACTACTTCATCTAAGCTTAACATATACGTGTCATTTCCTGTTCAATACTAGTAATTACATTATAGCCCCGATCCGCACACAACCATCTTCTACATGGAGATTCTAAGTTGGTAGTCATTGGTGAATATGTAGCAATCATTAATATGTAGCAATCGTTGGTGAATATATTTCTACTTACTATCCCTCTCAACGCAAAATTTGCAGTCATCAAACCTCAAGACAGATGGACTTGAAAATATGGATAAACTAAAATTGCTCCAGCTAAATTTTGTGCAAATGAGCGGGTCCTACGGGAATCTTTCAGAAGATTTAAGATGGCTCTGCTGGCTTGGATTCCATTTAAGAACCATACCTTCTGACTTATTCATGGGAAATTTGGTGGCTATAGATATGAGCTATAGCAACATTGAAATCTTTGAACCGCCCATGGTAGGAAATTCAGTATCTTCTTTATGTTACTTATCCTTTTAAGTTCCCAATTTATAGTGGTCTTTATGCATACCTTGAGTGCTACATAAATCTTGTTACTTTTGCAACAGGTTCTTCAATCACTGCAGATTCTAAATCTTAAAGACTCGTACAATCTATCCGAAATTCGCAACATGTCGATGATCCCTCATCTTGAGACTTTGATTCTTTGGAACTGTCACAATTTGGTTCGTGTTTGTGAAACCATTAAAGACCTGACGAGTCTTGCACTGCTGAACATGACAGGGTGTAAAAACCTGTGCAAGACGGAAGCACATATGTTAGTTGGGGTGGAAGCTTCTACTTCTGGTGGAAGAGTTGCTGAACAGCCGTTCTTTTCCTTCCCACATTCTTTACATCGGTTATTCCTCAAGGACTGCAGTCTTGAGTGTAACAAATCTTTTCCTCTGAGTTTCAGTGTTCAAATATCTTTGCAGTACTTGAATTTAGGCAATAGTTTATTTGAGTTTCTGCCTTGCTATGATCATCTTAAAAATCTTCGAGTCCTTGACTTGAGTTTATGTGCAAGACTTAAATGGCTTCTGTATCTTCCAAGTAGACTTGCAGAATTGTATATTTACTACTGTACGTCACTGGAGAAAATAAGTTTCCAATCACATCGATTCACATTGCAAGAGTTTGGCTATGAAGGATGCATTCATTTGTCTGAAATTGAAGGCTTTATAAAATTGGTGCCTGTAGCCAACCTTGAAGAAAATGATTTGGGACACATGAAGTGGCTAAAAGAATACCAAAACTGTGAGGTGCGCCTGGTTGGTGACGATGAGCTTACCATAGGGAGGAGTTTGTGTCTCCAGGTTTGTTGTTTTTCTTTTAAGCACACACAGCACATCAACTTATTAATTATACGTGACTGAATTATAGTGCTTGTGTGGTACAGATGTTGTATGAATTCAATATAATGAGCACATCTCTGCCAAACATAAAGGATCCAAACATGAATCCTGATTATGTATCAGAATTATCGTCTTTGTCATTTGACGTGCCTTTGTGTCCAAAGAATAAGAGTCTCAAAGGACTTGATGTAACTATCAGATATACAATATCAGATGATAATGATTGGGGATGGTTCTGTAAAATCAGTACAGACAACGGTGTTGATTTGATGTACAACCCCAAAGTCTACGGCAGACCTGACTGTGGTGAAGTTGGTATATGGTTAAGCTATTGGCCAATTAGAAATACTTTGAATGTTGGTGATAAAGTTAATGTCTCGATTATTGTAATGAGTGGAGTGGAGGTACATGAATGTGGTGTGAGCCTTGTTTACATGGATGATAAAGAACCTGAAGAAAACTTGGAAAATAACAAGGGATGGATAGAAATTATTGGAGGAGATTTGTCTGGATTTGAACTAAGCTCAGGAGCGTACTATCTTTGTCGCCGCGATTTCTTTGAGTTAATGGAAGTTGACAGACAGTGTCCGGATTGGTTCAGAATTCTTGTGGGTGATACCATTGACTACACAGGTATGTCCCTCTTGTGAAACTAATTCTGGGCATTTGTAGTTAGGTTTATGCGGCAAATAGAGAAATTTCATGTTATGAGACATTGTTACAGAGGTACGTGGATGGAGAAAGACCGGTCGACCTAAGCAAATGAATACATCATTTACAGAGTTGAAAACTGTTAGATGCATCGTCCATGGTCCTGAATTGGTAATTTTGCTCTCTATAACTTTATTATAATAATACGGCTACAATTCAAATACAAGGAATAATAATGCTTCTCAATTGCTGATCTGCTTCTGGTGTTCATGAATATCAAATAGGAGGAAATTTACAAGATCACGGAAATGTCAAAATCATCCTCTGTAGATAAACCTTTGGAGTCTACATCAAGCATGCTTGGGGAGATGATGAAATCTGCCACATCATCTACATCTACAGATACAACTATGCAGGCAGGGTCTAAGCCCACAATGGAAACACTTGAAGAAGAGAATCTAATCACAAATGAAGCAAGGAAAATCTCGGTGGATCTAGGCACCCGATTGACTCCCATGGCTACTGTACCTGAAGATGAAGTTCACGAAGATGAAGAACTCAGTGACATCAAAGGACAGATCAATTCAATTCAAGAGAAGATCATGATTTTGGAACGTGATGAATCCATGATATGGGATTCCGATCCTGAACAAGCTAAAGAGTATTTGAGAACAGTCGTTGAAGACAAGAGATTATCAGAGGTCTTGGAGAGTTTAAATTTGACAGAAGACGATAGAGCCCTTTTGAGAAACGTTAATGCTCTTCTCCAATCATCAATGGCGAAGATCGAAGAGAAATTCCGAGATATCCTCATTCATAATTGTCAAAACTTTGAGCCTGAACATTCTGTACGTTTCTCTTTCTTTTCCAGTGAAGATGATGGTCTATACGAGAATTCTGTTATTTCGTATGGGGACAATTCAAATTCAATTGACAGTTCCTTTCAAGGAGACAGCATCATAAGCCATGGAGCTGAAGTACTGATGATGGATATAGTCAATCCGGTGGTGATTCCGGACCTCAAAGGAATTGCTAATTCCATGTTTGATTCCAATTGCGGTCGGGAATGTTCTCAAGCGTTCATTAGTGTCCGAAAAGACGCATTAGATGATTGTTTATTAATTCTCGAAATTGAAAAATTAAGCGTCGAAGATATTATAAAAATGGAATGGGTTGTGTTAAACTCCAAGATTAAAAGATGGACAAAGGGGATTAAGATCTTCGTTAGGGTTTATCTTGCTAGCGAGAAGTTTTTATGCGAGCAGATATTCTGGCAGAGAGAGTCGGTTAGTTCGATCTGTTTTACGGAGTCGTCAAAAGTTTCAATGTTGCAGATTTTGGACTTTGCAGAAGCGATCGCGGTCAGGCCCCGCCAACCGGAAAACCTTTTGAGAATTCTTGAAGTGTATGAAGTCTTATCGGATCTTATGCCGGATATTGATAAATTGTATTCCGATGAAAACGGATTTTACATTAGATCACAATACCGCGACGTTTTGACGCGGGTGGGCGATTATGTAAAGGCAACATCTATCGAATTCAAGAACGCGGTAGGGGTAAATTCGTCAAATACCGCGTTTCCCGATGGTGGGATCCACCCTCTCACACGCTACGTGATGAATTACCTCACACTTCTAATCTATTTCAGCAATTCGTTAAATATGTGTCTGAAAGACGACCATGTGGGAGGCAATAAGGAATCTTCATCTTCACCGCACACAAGTCCAGGCCATGAAGACGATTCAATCAATGAAAACTCATCTTCATCTCCAATGGCGTTATATGTCCCATCTGTAATGTCGATTCTAGAATCCAACCTTCAGGAAAAGTCGAAATTATACAATGATGAAGCACTAGGGCATCTTTTTATGATGAACAACATCCATTACATGGCAGAGAAATCGAAAATTTCGGAGATGAGAAAGGTTCTTGGAGACGATTTGATTCGGAAACTGAATTTGAAATTTCAGCAATACGCGATGAGTTATGAACGGGCCACGTGGAGTTCGATTTTGAGTTTGCTTGGAGAAGATAGTCTTCTTAGTTCTGGAAGCTCAAATTCAACCTCGAAGACTGTGCTTAGGAAAAGGTTGCAGGCGTTTTATACTGCTTTCGAAGGTGTTTACAATAATCAAAGGAGATGGTCGATTCCGAATAGTCAACTTTGTGACGATTTGAGGCTCTCGATATCGGTTAAGGTGATTCAAGGTTATCGGACTTTTGTTGGTAGATATTCAAATAAACTTAGCCACAAATATATCAAGTATTCTGCAGATGATCTTGAAAATTATATTTTGGATCTGTTTGAAGGAGCTCCGAAATCATTGCATAGCTTCCATAAAAGGTGACGTCAACTAGTGTTTGAGTGAGTAGATAGAGCCCAGTCATTGGAGATGAAGATGAGTTTCCATTGATTATTCCAAATTGCTGAAATTTTTACAAAGATCTTTGCATCATTCGAAATTTTAAAAATTTATCAGCCGACTTGATATGTTGAATGGGGAAAGCTTAATTTCAAAGTTCATAAATGTTCAGAAGCTTCTGAAGCCTTATGTTTCTAAAATCTACATTTTTGAAAAAGAAATTTATAAATTATTATAATATTTTCGTAGTTCAGAACAGTTCAAGAGCCTCGATGCCTTCTGAAGCAGTGAAGTTTCTAAAATTCATGTTTTTTGGATTTATATGTATTCTTTTAGATTGAACTGATTTGATTATTATCTTTTAATGCTGCTAACATACTTATGATGATTACAATTGTTCAAATACCCATAGCTCTATTCAAAGATACTTCGGTGGAATCTAAATCTCAAGTGTTTATGGACTTCAGGCTTTATAAATATAGGCCTTCTGAAATCTGAAGTTAGTGTCCTGAACCGTATTAGAAGCACTTGTCCAAGTTTTGTGAAATGAAAATTCGTTTTTAAGAAAGATTTTGAGAGAACCAAAAATAGTTTTAAATGAAAACCACTTTCGATTTGTTAGTATTACGAACCAAGGATAAATTAAATCTAAAAGATTTAATTTACTATTTTTTATATCATTATTTTTAGTATTACAGCTTGTAAATTACTTAGTCAAACCCATTGTTTACCTAGTTTAGCTCCTAATTTATCTCCTGATTATATGTAAATCTCGGCTATATAGCCTCTATCTGTATATGGCTTTGTATAATGAAACACTACACATTCATAAATATTCATGAAAGTTCTTACATTTTGTTCCTATATTCGATTAAGCATTAATTGTTTTTTTTTTCATTCAATTAAGCCTAACATTTCGTTAAATATTTACAATTTTAGTTATATATAAAAATAAAATATTAATTAAAGTCATTACAGTTTGAACCTTTTAACAATCTAGAGTTGAATTTTCAGTTTTTATTTAATTAAGTCCTTACATTTTGACTAAATACATCATCAATTATAAAAATATAAAAACGGCATAACCAGCTACTATCCAAAATTGTAAACATTTAACAAAATGTTGAGCTTCATTGAATAAAAAAACAATTAGGGCTTAATCGAATATAGGGTCAAAATATAATGACTTTCTTGAATATATCCCTTCACAATAACCCAAATATCTTCATATGGCATCAGAGCTTCAATTGCTCTAAAGAGTCGATCCTATCTTCTACCTCTCGCCGTCTCTTACCCCATCCCTTTGAATGACAAAAACTACAACACAAGTTACAGTTTGCAACTCTCTTTCCAATAAAGCTCATCGCCAATAACTTTCCAGTTTGGTGTTGTCAAGTTGAATCCGCAATAATAGAGCTTGAACTTGATATGTTCATCATCGGCGATCAACAACCCCCAAAACGATTTCTGGATGACAAGGATGGTTCCAAACCAAACCCAACATATCTCTCCTGGCGGTGCCAGGACCAAGCTATTATCAGTGCGATTCTCGGCTGCTGCTCCGACTCCATTTAACCTTTAATCTCATCTTCTACCACTTCATGGGAGGCCTAGGAACGCCTCAATGCAAACTTTGCCACCGCTTCTAGATCTCGTGTCATCTCTCTCAAATCTAAACTTGTCAAAAACCACAAAGGCACCTGTTCAATAGTTGAATATCTTCAGGATATGTGAGCCATTACTTATGACCTAGCACTCGTACAAAGTCCTGTCAAAGAAAATTTATTAGTTCATATTTTGTCACCACATGGTGATGAATATGGAACCATTGTTGCTGCCATCAAAGTGCCCCTCTCTTACTCAGAACTGTTTGATAAATTAAGTGATTTTGAACGTGCACTTAAGGAACACACAAACTCTTCTGTATCGGTGGTGATAACCACTGTTGACTACACAACCCGCCAATCGAATCACCAACGTGGGAGACAGATGGTTCCAATCACCAATGTGGCTCCAACAATCGTTTCTCCAATAAGCAACATGGTCCCATCAATCACAATAATTGTTCTTCCTCAAGGACCAGGAGGTAATCGACCAAATAAATCCAACTATTTTTTTGTCAGTTTTGCAACATTCCAGTCATGATTGTTGGAAGCTATCTTGGTTCCTATGAGAGAAAAATGTCACTCTCAACAACCTTCAGTCAACTGCTCCAGAAGCTAATGTCACCATGTCCGGCTAATATTCTGTTTCACCACCATGGTTATTTGACAACGGTGCCTCCAACAATGTCATAGGTGATCGTTCCACTCTTTAGAGTGTTTCCGACAACGGTGGACTCGATGAAGTCCACTCTTTGGAGTGTTTCCGACTATGGTGGACCTGATGAAGTCGTTCTTGGGAATAATAATAGTTTAAAATTTTCCCATGTTGGTTCTAAACACATTAACACGCCACTTAAAACTCTAAGCTTACCTAATGTGTTATGTGTTCCACATTTGAATTTTTTTCTCATTCTTTTCTTGTGAAGGATCTTCGCACGGGGGCGCTTCTCATGCAGGGGGAGAACCATGAAGATGTTTACTTTCTCAAGCAACCATCCAACTTGAAAGTCAACTTTATCATCAAAAATTCACCCAATCAATGGCATCACACCTTCGACCATCCGTCCACCAAAGTTTTCAAGTGTCTCCTTTGTAAATTAGGCCTTAGTTCTAAACTTTCCGATATGCATTGTTCTTCTTGTTTAATCAATAAAAGTCATAAATTACCTTTTTGTAACGACCGTTTTTCTAAAAAAAAAAAAGTTGTGAATAGTAACTCCGGCGTGAATAGTAACTCCGGCGTGAATAGTAACTCCGTCGTGAATAGTACTCCGGCGTGAATAGTACCCGAGAAATGAAGTAAGCGCTTACCTCGTGATGACGTCGACGATGATGTCGTGATGACGTCGTGATGATGTCGACGATGATGTCGTGATGACGTCGTGAATAGTGTTTTCAAGCCCTATAAATAGAGGCCCAACTTCTTCATTTCAACCCCCCACAAACACCAAACAACCTTACGATATCGAGGAGTGTTTTAGTGAGGAAAATAGGTCGGGAGGAGTTAGGAGCGAGCGGTAGCTGGTAACGAGGTGCTCGGGAAGTGTTGGAAGAGCGGAACGGGAAACGTGCCAAGGCTTTGCGAAAACGCCAATCTTAAGTGAGTAATCGCTACCGTATCTCCCTAATAGTTTATATGTGTTAAACTATAAAATACGAGGGGTGTAATAGACTTATTTCCAATAATTCATAATTCCAAGAGTAATGCCGATTGATTTACTTACGAGGACGGTGACTAGGCCGATTACTTGGAATCTGGTTGTTGGATTTTCCGAAAGGCTAAAATGCTGAAAGGATCCTGCCACCCCAACTAATCTTCTACCTGGCTGTTCTTTACTTGATAAATCATGGAGTGTCATATTGGAATTATTGAAGGAAATATAAAACTGTAAAGTATTATAATAATACTTATGTGGGAAACAGTCATGTTATCGTGAGGATAAAGTCCAAGTTATAAATCTGAAAGTATCACAAGATGATACTGAGCAGAGTGATTAAGTAATGGTATATAATGCATGTCAGGGGACTGCAAGATTTACCATATACTAATAAAACACGGGGTAATCATAGATGTACTATGACCATACCTGTATGAGAAAGCCGTTAAGTGAGTGGGTATACCGTGTGACGGTATAAGAATTCGTGAAAACTAATACCAAATAATAAATAAAAAGAGCTGACCGTAGCTAAAGAGGTGAGTTATGACAATGTAAGATAAGACTGTATGGGACAGTCTAATAGTGAGTATCAGTGGATGATACTGTATAGCGAGTGACGTCGGGTAATACGGTAGTTTCACAGTGTGAATTACGAGTCGGATAGGACTGTGAAGCTGGCAGTAATGGTGATCCTGTAACGTGTGTGACCATATAGGTCATACTGTGATTAGATTACTCACTAAGCTTTATAGCTTACCCTGTTGTTTTATGTGGTTTTGCAGGATAGGTAACGCTTGGCTTGGATCATGGGACGATCCCTAGTGATATTATCTTGTAAATTCCAGGCTGAAAAACCGGGCGTTACAAGTTGGTATCAGAGCCAGGTTTGAGTGAACTAGGATAAGATCCCTAGACTCAAATTAGTAGACACACGAGAATTGTGTGCTAAAATATAAAAAAAATCACAAACATATTGTGATAAAAGTCGAACGTAGATAAAGCAGTTATTCTAACATGATAATAAAAATGTTAGTAAACTCCTTCAGAGATAAAAAGAACCGGAGAAAATGAGTGAGTTTGTGTGGTATTTCCCAAATACGGGAAAGGTGTTAAAAGTAAATCCAGATGCAAATTTTGTCAAAAAAAAGAAAGTTTTGAAAGTTGATTTGAAAGAAAATTTTTGGGAAATTTGAAAAGTAGGGTATAGCTGAGAAATACGAAGGATTTTGACAAGCTGATCTGAAGCTGAGTCCAAAATAATTTGGAAAATGTTTTGAAAAAGTATAAGTTGAAATAAAAATTCTAAAAGTACGAGTTGGTGGGTGGATTTATAAAAATATATGGCGACAACCATAGCAAAGAAAAAGTGATAAATATATGTGATGATTGGATGTGAGATGGTAAGAACTATAAGAAATGAGTTCGTGAGGAGTTATACAATCTCTAAATGAGACAAGTGTTGAGGTATGTGGTAGTACTAGACATGTCTAAGTCTAGCATGTGGATAATATGGGGTTGAGGAATTGAGAGATAAAGAATGGCTCGATGTACTGAGCAACATGGAGATGTTCGCAAGATGCACTGAGCAGATACGCATGATCCGACATACAGGGTATACGCGGCTCCGAGTGCTGAGCGGTGGAGTTTGAGTTATTGAGCAGATACGTATGACTCGACATACTGAGTATGCGCGGCTCTAAATGCTGAGTGGTTGAGCAGATACGCATGACTCGACGTACAGAGTATGCGCGGCTCTGAGTGCTGAGTAGGGGAGTTTAGTGAGCAGATACGTATGGCTCGACGTACTGAGTATACGCGGCTCAGAATATTAAGCAGGAGAGTATAACTTGAGATATTGGGTAGAGTAGATTATGTAGAAAATTCACCGGAGACATAAGAGAAGTAAAGCTGGTAGATGTCCTGAGTAAACATAAGACTAGGATGGATTGATTTATTCCTTCCATTCTAGAAGAATTAAGGGTACTATTTTACTTAGTAAATGTCTAAGTACCAGGGACCATCCAATCATCACTAAACAAATAAAGGTGAGGTTATAACCAAAGAATGTAATGGGATATTTTTCCCGAACATAGTTGATTTTTTTTCTACTGATATAAAGGTTATTTTATGACCAGAATTTTACAAGTAGAAAGATATTTCAAAGAAAGAGTTATTTTGCTGAAAAAGTTATTTTATGACTAAAGTGTGAAAGGAATAATCCTTTAAAAAGAGTCATTTTACGACTAAAGAAGTCATTGTTATGACTAATGGAAATCAAAAGAGTAAATGTTTTTAAATAAAAAGCATCTGTTTAAAAAGAGAAGTGTGAGTAGTTACTCAGAGAAGTAATTAAGTATATACAAATTTAGTGAGTATTGAGATGACCTAATCGGTCGGCAGTTCTAGGGTGTACGTTGAGTATTTGGGACTCGATATCGTATATGGTTTAGAAGATGACGAATACGTGAGTATTAGGTGGTGATAACTATGGATATGGTATCATATTGTGAGTGGAGATTTTGTGGAGGCTAAGCTGATATGAGGATTCTTGTTGTCATGAGGTTGGTTGCAGAGCTGTGCAGTTGTGTGTGTTAGCTGTTAAGCCTTTAGAGCGAAAAGCTGTTTATTCAGTGGGGCCATTTATACTTGTAGTTGGGACCACTTATTAGGTGGGGCTACTAGTATTGTGGTTGGGACCACTTATGTTGTGGGGCTACTTGTACTTGTGGTTGAGACCACTTATTCCGTGGGGCCACTGGTACCTGTAGTTGTGACCATTTATTCTGGGGGTTAATAGTACTTGTGGTTGTGACCACTTATTTAGTGGGGCCACATTTGGTAAGACCACATATGTATTGTGGATCTTATGAGCAGTAATTGTGGTGGGACCACATACAAGTGTTGTGATGGCTTTATTGCCTGGCAGTTCTAACACACATACAGTTGGGTGTTTGGTGAATAGCTGAGCTGTTGAGGTTGTGAAGAGCAGGGGTTGTGATATGATGTGGTGAACATGTGATTATACGATGCATAACAAGTACCTTGCATCCATGATTTCTGTATGGGATTACATAACGAGTACTTTGTAGTCTCAATATGATAGCCTAGTTGATTAGAGATGGTTAATGTGCCAGTATTGTGGTAATACCCTTTGGATTTACTAATACAACCGTATTGTGTTGAAATATGGAATGATTGAGTGGAAGAATAAGTGTGTGTCAACGCTGGAGATTCCGGGGACGGAATCTTATAAAGGGGGAGAGAACTTGTAACGACCGGTTTATTAAAAAAAAAGTTGTGAATAGTAACTCCGGCGTGAATAGTAACTCCGGCGTGAATAGTAACTCCGTCGTGAATAGTACTCCGGCGTGAATAGTACCCGAGAAATGAAGTAAGCGCTTACCTCGTGATGACGTCGACGATGATGTCGTGATGACGTCGTGATGATGTCGACGATGATGTCGTGATGACGTCGTGAATAGTGTTTTCAAGCCCTATAAATAGAGGCCCAACTTCTTCATTTCAACCCACCACAAACACCAAACAACCTTACGATATCGAGGAGTGTTTTAGTGAGGAAAATAGGTCGGGAGGAGTTAGGAGCGAGCGGTAGCTGGTAACGAGGTGCTCGGGAAGTGTTGGAAGAGCGGAACGGGAAACGTGCCAAGGCTTTGCGAAAACGCCAATCTTAAGTGAGTAATCGCTACCGTATCTCCCTAATAGTTTATATGTGTTAAACTATAAAATACGAGGGGTGTAATAGACTTATTTCCAATAATTCATAATTCCAAGAGTAATGTCGATTGATTTACTTACGAGGACGGTGACTAGGCCGATTACTTGGAATCTGGTTGTTGGATTTTCCGAAAGGCTAAAATGCTGAAAGGATCCTGCCACCCCAACTAATCTTCTACCTGGCTGTTCTTTACTTGATAAATCATGGAGTGTCATATTGGAATTATTGAAGGAAATATAAAACTGTAAAGTATTATAATAATACTTATGTGGGAAACAGTCATGTTATCGTGAGGATAAAGTCCAAGTTATAAATCTGAAAGTATCACAAGATGATACTGAGCAGAGTGATTAAGTAATGGTATATAATGCATGTCAGGGGACTGCAAGATTTACCATATACTAATAAAACACGGGGTAATCATAGATGTACTATGACCATACCTGTATGAGAAAGCCGTTAAGTGAGTGGGTATACCGTGTGACGGTATAAGAATTCGTGAAAACTAATACCAAATAATAAATAAAAAGAGGTGACCGTAGCTAAAGAGGTGAGTCGTGACAATGTAAGATAAGACTGTATGGGACAGTCTAATAGTGAGTATCAGTGGATGATACTGTATAGCGAGTGACGTCGGGTAATACGGTAGTTTCACAGTGTGAATTACGAGTCGGATAGGACTGTGAAGCTGGCAGTAATGGTGATCCTATAACGTGTGTGACCATATAGGTCATACTGTGATTAGATTACTCACTAAGCTTTATAGCTTACCCTGTTGTTTTATGTGGTTTTGCAGGATAGGTAACGCTTGGCTTGGATCATGGGACGATCCCTAGTGATATTATCTTGTAAATTCCAGGCTGAAAAACCGGGCGTTACACTTTTGGCTCTAACTCTTTTGTTGTTTCCAAACCATTGCAGTTGATGTGTGGGGCCCTGTCCAGAACTCTATTGATAAAGTCACTTATTATGTAATCTTCGTGGACTATTTTTCCAAATACATGTGGTTCTACCCAATGCAAAAGAAGTCTGTGTTGCCACCATTTTTCCTCAATTCAAACTTTTGAATGAGAAGTTCTTTCAAACACCCATTGTGTCAATTTTCACTAATAATGGTGGTGAATACATAAACCTATCACCCTTCCTCAAAACACATGGCATTTCCCACTACACCACTCCACCTCATACACCTGAATATAATGGTGTAACTGAAAGGCGCCATAGACACATAATTGAAACGGGTCTAGTCCTTCTTCATTATGTCAAGCTTTCCTTAACCTTTTAGTCACATGCCTTTGAAACAACAGTCTATTTAATCAATAGACTTCCAACACTTATTCTCAACAATCACACTTCTTATGGTCAATCCCCAAATTACATCAAACTTAAACCTTTTAGTTGTCTATGCTATCCATGGTTGCGCCTTTATACCCCTTCTAAACTCCAACAACGCTCCACCCCTTGCCTTTTCATTGGCTACTCCACCTCCAAATCAGCCTATAAGTTTCATGATCCTCTCACTCATCGGTTATATCACTCTCGCCGTGTTCAGTCCCCTCCCAATACCCCTATCTACACATGATGATTTTCTTGTGTCAGGTCACCCATTACCTCCACTATATCCTCCTCCCTTGTCCCCCATGACCACCACCGATGCCAATCCCACCAATTCCACCCACACATCGTCTCCTCAAATGGTTGCCACTCCTTCCCCAGACCAAAACACCACAGACACTACCACTATCGCCTCCCCTCTAATTTGCCACTCTTCCCTTGACAGACACACTTCACCACTACTTCCACCCCTACCACCTATCCGCGTGGCAACTACAATCCAATCGGTTGTAAATGGGTCTTTCGTGTAAAACATAATCCATATGGCACAATATCCAAATACAAGGCGCGCTTAGTCGCAAAAGGCTTTCTCCAACAGCATGGGAAGGATTACTTTGACAATTTCAGCCCAGTAGCCAAACCCGTAACTATTCGTGTCATTCTATCTCTAGCTCTTTCCCTCAACTGGACCCTATGCCAACTAGATGTGAACAATGCAGTTCTTCATGGGACACTCCATGAAGAGGTCTTCATGAGCCAACCACCAGGTTTCCTTCACCCTCAATTTCCCACGCATGTATGCAAACTCCGAAAATCTCTCTACGGCTTGAAACAAGCACCAAGGGCTTGGTACATAGAGTTGACCTCTTTTCTTCATACTTGTGGTTTTCAAAAGTCTCAAGCCGATGCCTCTCTTTTTATCTTCAATCATGATCATATCTTATGCTTTTTCATGGTATATGTTAATGATATCATCCTCACTGGCAATAACAATCCCTTTCTTTACAACATCACCAATACCTTAGCAAATCGTTTTTCCATCAAAGACTTAGGACCCCTCCACCATTTTCTTAGAATCAAAGTTATCCCCACCACACATGGTCTTTTCCTGTCCCAGCATCGTCACATTCAAAATATTCTAACCTAATTTCACATGGATGGTGCTAAAGATGTAGCTACTCCCCTCAATTCCTCTCAAGTTCTCCACCCCATGGACGGGTCGCCAAGTGTCGATCCAACACTATATCACAAACTGGTATGTTCCTTGTAGTACTTAGCCTTTACATGACCTGATGTGCCCTTTGCTATTAATCAGTTGGCTCAATTTATGCACTCTCCTTTAGAGATTCATTAGCAGACACTCAAACGAGTATTATGTTATCTCAAGGGCACAATACATCACGAGATATATCTTAAACGTGGTTCTTCTCTTGATTTAAAAGCCTTCTCTGATTATGATTAGGAAGGTCACTTGAATAGAGGTCATTCTACCACTACTTACATACTCTATCTGGGTTCTAACAATATTTCATGGAAATTCGCACGTCAAGAATTTGTTTCTCGTTCCTCCACTAAGGTAGAATACAAGGCCTTAGCTAATGCAGCAGCCGAGGTTTCATGGGTTCAAACTTAATCACCGATCTTGGTGTCCCACAATCCTTACCTCCTACAATTTTTTTGATAACATCGGTGCCACTTATCTGTGTGCTAACCCGGTTTATCATAAACTGTAACACCCCTTTCTCAAAACCATAATTTAATATAGTTTATATTACAAAACATTTTACAAAACGTGACCATGAAAAGTCACCAAAATTTTTGTTTATAAACTTTATTAAACTTTATTCTGAAAGGGTATTACAGACTCAATACAAAAAACCATAATTTAAACTTACTGTATACACACTGGTCCCACTCCAGCTCCTGCTCATCTCACCTAAGTACATAGCATTTAAAAATAATACGTGAGACATAAAGTCTCGTGAGTAATATGGGTTTTAGACCCAAAACTTTTCTGCTTTAAAACTTGAAACATAAACAAGTAAACTACTAGAACTTATTACATAATAAATCTCAAATCTCTTTTCTTTTCTATCTTCAAAACTCAAAAATACTTTCTTTCTCAAAATTTGCTTTCTTTTATCAAAACTGTATTCTTTCTCAAAACTACTTTCTTTTATCGAAACTGTATTCTTTCTCAAAACTACTTTCTTTTATCAAAACTGTATTCTTTCTCAAAACTACTTTCTTTTATCAAAACTGTATTTTTTCTCAAAACTGATCTCTTTCTTTAAAAACTGCTTTCTTTCTCGTTTTCTAGTGACCAATTGAAACTCATGAATTAATTTAGTTTAATTCATTCTACTAGCTCACCTCGCGGGACAGAACAGATCCGCCCACTCGGTTATGCTCATACTGTCTCCCCTTTGTGACTTGGAACGAATTCAAGCACAAGGGTATACTAAGCTAGACAACTACTTCGCGACGGGAGGTACCATCCCAGTAGTGTCTTTTGATCCCCCGATTATGTGGGTGATCCTAGTCCGGACAACTGGCTCATACTTCTTTCTTTCTTTAATTCTTACTTCATTTCATCTCAAATTGGTCAAAATGGGACACAATTTGTAAACAATTCTTACTCAAACATTTTATAACTCACTACTGAAAATACTTTCAAAAACTGATTTTGACATCTTGGTTCACATAAGGAACTCCTTTCAAAATACTTTGCAAACCATACTTTAAAACTCTGTTTAAAACACTAAGCCCTTGTATAGAGCTTCTTTCAAAACTATTTTCCAAATTTTAGTATTTATAAACATTTGGAAATCTTACTTTTCTGAAAATAACATTTTTGCTATGTACTATAGAAATCCTCATAAAACTCACCTTGATTCTACTACGGTTCACTAGGCTTCACGTACGCCTTTTCCTTTCCCGTGCTCAATAACGTTCGAAGCACCCCCTATACAAGTAGTATATATAAATACTCAATATAATTAACTCTATCATGTTAAAGTCTCATATGACACAACTCCAGGTTATAATAAATGTATAACCATTAATAAATTCGTTTTTATAGTTTTCTCCAAAATACGCGTATATTGTTACAGTACCCCTGAGGGGTTGTATTTCAGTTCCGACTCTTTTCCATGAAATCTTAGGCCATATTAGACTTGTGTTTCAAATTTGGAGTCAATTGGACAAGTCTAGCTCAAATTCTAAAAATCAAGTTTTGACATGAATAGTGATTTTAGCCACTGCAGCTACAGTGACTTTTCCGCAAGGTCGGATTACGGATTTGACAATTCCCGACATGTTCTTATACCATTTTAGGACTATGGCGAAAATTTCAGATCAAACGGACATGTCTAGCTATGGTTTCTAGCATTTGAAAATTTTAACATTTTTAGTCCCTGTCTGAGGCGCACTGTAGCACGCAGTTTTCACCCATTAAGCACTTATTTCTGTTCTTAATCGTATGGGGTTTATTCCTTGACTAAAACCCTTCATTAGTACAAGGTTTTAAGCTATTAAAATCGTTTAAATCAATCCAATACAGGAATTTAAAGTTCTTGACCAAACTTGAAAATTCTCAAGAATAGCAATCTACTTCCATGTTTTTGAGTTAAGATCTTAGCAAATGACTTATTGGAACAATTGGACATAGAAATCATACTCATGGTAAAATCATAAAACCAATACAAGTTTTCATACGTATTATAACATTTCTAAACTTCTTTCATTAAGCCATTTAGACTTCCATCCTGTTATTTAACACTTCTAATTACTCATAATACATCCATATATGCTAAGAATGGTTTTCTTTCAATTCTTTGATCGTTATATTAACATATACATTCATATTCCTAAGTGGGACAGAATCTGCCGAAACAGGATACCCTGTACGAAAAACGGCATAACTCACTCTAGAAGAATCGAAACGACTCACCGCTTTTTGATTTAAAAACTAGACATATGTAGGTTTCTTTTCATGTATGAAACATAATTTTTGGCCTTGTAGATTTGTACAGTTTTACAGTTTAAGTTGGCGTAAAAATTCTGTCAGAATACTTTCTTATTTTCATTCTTATTATTAGATAACTTATGAAATTACAATTTCATTTACTTCTTATTCTTTTTCATACATATGCTTAAAAGGTCATTATTTAACCTATTAAGCACTTAATTCATTAGTCCTTCCCAAAGGAATCATTCCAATTCCTTATCTAACCATTTCTAATGAAACTTCAACCATAGAATCATCAATTCCATTCCATTCGGCAAAATTTCAGTTTTTATTCAAACTTCCATTTTATTAATTGGAATTCTTAGGAAACCACTTCCAATGGTTTATTCATACATAAACATCATTTATGACTCATTACATGACTGAAACCATTATCTTAAACATGATTTTGAATCCATGGAATCATTTGATTCCAAGTTTTTCCCAAAAATCTCCAATTTTAACATTTTTACATAAAAACTGAAATTACTTAAATTTATCAACTAGTAATGATTTATTACTTCTATTATTACATATTAGACTTATCAAGAACCATTAAAACCAACTTGTTCTTACAAACCCGTTAGTTAGGGTTCTTGAGCTCAAATTATCATTTCTTGATTTGTTTTTAACACTTTCAATGGTTAAGCTAAGTTTAGATAATGATTAAGACACAAATTAAGGCTAGGAATCATAGGATAATCCTCCTCTAGCCACTGAAATCACGAAGCTACAGTAACCTACCCACGGGAAATGGGTTAAACAACCCTAAAAACAAGTTTACTAACCTTAAAAGGCTTGGAATTCTTCAATTCCAAGTGGGTTTTCTTCCAATTCCTCATAATCTTCAAGAAACGATCTCCCTAGCCCTCTCTAGAACTCTCTCGTGGTTGAAATAAGTTTACAGTGAGGAGAGTGCATATTTTTCTTCCTATTTATACCTCCTTACTATGAGAAAATGACAATTTGGTCCCTAGAGTCTCATACTTCTCATTTTAGCACAAAACTAAATTTTAATTCTTGAAACTCTTAAGTATTATAGGTTTTCCCCACCTATAAACTTTAAATACAAATTAAGGATATACTAACACATAAAAATCTCATTATGTGATTAAATACTTCAAAATGACGAAAATACCCTTTTTTAGTCGTTTTATACTTTTAATTCACTTTTATCTTTCTATTCTTCATGCTTCATACTTTTAACTATAAATAGTTAATTTACTTCATTTTTAAGGAAAAATATAAATATTTTCTTTTTATTTTAATAATTGGAAAATTACCAAAATACCCTTTTGCTCAAAGTATGAATAATTAATTAATAATTATTCCTTAACTTCTTACTTTCCAAGTTTACGTATTTTTGGGTTCTTACATTCACGCATGAAACACGTGGCCTTGGACTATCATTTTGTACTTGAGAAAGTCACGTTGGTTCTTTAAAAGTTATGCATATCAACTGTAACACCCGGCTTTTAAAACAAAACACCCCTTAAAAATTTTTCATTTTAAACAAAGGTTTCAATACATAAAACCATAACAAAGGGGTATAATTTTAATAAAAACGGGTACAAGTGTATCAAGGAGAGTAATCAAATACCATATCTCCTTTAAAGCCGGGCTGCTACTGACAGCATCTGTGAGTCCCACTTCAAAGTCACGGACTCTATCTTGTCCCCTATCAGGATCATGCTAACTTGCAGGGACAGTAACAAATATCGTGAGCTATAAAGCTCAGTGAGTAATCGTATCTGCAAGTAACAAGTATTAGAAACACATTCATATAACTATCTGGATATCGAACCCAGACTACTAGCCTCACTGGCTAACCGTATGTATTGATAGGTGTATAATTATACACCTTTTTATATGTTTATTTACCGCATTCAACATCGTTTATTGCCTTTAAAACGTGCTATACGCATGTTTTCGGTCTAATGTGTTCATTTTGGAGCAAAAGCCATTTGTTTGCATAAAATGGTATGTTTTGCAGGCATTAAAAAATATGGACCACCTTACAATGTCAAAAGGAAGACTCACGCCAAGTTTCAAGGAAATCGGACAAGAGACGGAGAAAATAGCCTCGAAAACCCCCTGTTCACTGAACACGAGTCGTGCTCTTTTTGTGCCTAAGGACGCACGAGTCGTGCTCCAGCTGGAAATCAAAAATGGCAAGCTACTTTCAAAGAGCACGAGTCGTGAGTTTTCTAAGGCATAGGAAGCACGAGTCGTGTCTGCACTGTAAGCCATGTGCAGCAGGAATCTTCCAGCAAATCAACTTTTGAAGCATGGGATTTTCATCATTTGATTAGTCCGATCTGAGATCTCTCCAGGGCCATTTGAGGACTATAAATAGAGCATTTGAGAGGAGTTATCAACACACTTGAACATCACTTGATACACTTAGATATTCTCTCTTTTTCTTGCATTCCTAGTTAGATTTAATGTCTTTATTTGCAATTATGCATATTTTAGCTAACATGAGTGGCTAAATCTCATAACATTCGGCTTTTAGTCATGTATCTTTCTAGTCATTAATATTTGTGCTTGGAATGAAGTTTTGAAGTTATTAAAACTGTTTTGGTCTAGTTTTGTCATTTAAATTTTATTACAAATTTGGTCCCTACTTTGGAATTTAGTCGATCACTCTATTCCGATAGTTGACCAATTATAGTTATATGTATTTTCAATTGTTTTGAAGATCATTGTTGGTAACATCTTAGAAATAACTTCACTTGTTAAAAGCTTGACACGAGAGATCAATCAAGTTCTTAAGAAGTAAAGAACCGACAAAAGAACATAAAGCATCACCCTTGGTCAATTTTAGCATTAATCACTAGTTGACCATTGTGTTGTGCATATCTTTTATAGAATTTTAGTGTTATTCCTTGTTCTATATTAGTGATGCATGTTTCTTTTGTCCCGGTTAATTTCTATGTCTTAAATTACATGTTTATTCTTAGTTCCTTCATCTAAAGGGACGGAATATTGAATTTGGTTTATTACACTCGTATAAAAGTAATATCTTGTCTCGGTTGAGATACATCTATCTCTTCAAGATGACCATTGAGATATTCACTTATATATGAGAAAACAATACTTCTTTCACAAATAGAGACCATTGAAGTATTGAGCATATTAATTTGGATTTCTTCTAAGTTGATGTGTTATTGTCATTTTCCATTGACAAGAACCATTACTTAACTCTTAATTTCATTTAAGTACGAATATGCGACAAGATTGATTAGACTAGAAGCCGAATGTCCGTTTAATTATATTAATCACATTCTTATTTATTTTTCTGTTATTCAAGCGACTTGACAAACCCCCCCCCCCCTTAAACTTTATATTTCTTTGTTCCAATCTCTAGAAGTGTGAAAACTTGGCAAGAGATTACTCACCTCAATTCCCTTGGGTTCGACTCGTACCACTACTATACTATTCTTAATTGAAGAGTATTTATAGGTCTTTTGACATTTCACAATTTCTGTCCCATCATTATAAACTGCATCCATATTACATTACTCTTTTATTTGTTTGGTAATTCGACGACCAACAAATTGGCGCCGTTGCCGGGGAATTGGCTTATGATTAACTCTTTATGCCCAGATCTGATCGAACAGGTACACCTCTTGAGATCAACAAAGAAATCGAAAAAACTGCAAAAATATTAAGAAAACAAACCAAACTTCGAAAGAAGCTTGATTACCAAAAAACTCACACTACATCAACACTCTCTCCTACACCACCTTCTACTTCTACTTCTACTCCTATTTCTGATTTTTCTACTAATCCATTAAAAATGGGTGACGAAGAAAAGACCTTAAGACAATGGGGTGCCCGAAAAGATACACAACAACCTTTGTGTATAAATTATCCCAATGTGGAGAATTTTGAGCTAAAATCCGGGCTCATACACTTACTTCCAACCTTTAGAGGTTTGGAAAATGAAGATCCCCATAAATTCCTTAAGGAGTTTCATGTGGTATGTTCGGGTATGAAACCGCATAATGTAACCGAGGACCAAATCAAGCTAAGGGCATTCCCCTTTGCTCTTTACGATGCCGCCAAAGAATGGTTGTACTATCTCCCACCGGGGACGATAACAACATGGAACGACATTGCTCAAGCATTCCTTGACAAATACTTCCCGGAGCCAAAAGCTTCGAGCATCCGTAGAGAAATTCTCACCTTGCATCAAGGACGAAGAGAGTCCTTACACACATATTGGGAGAGGTTTAAAAAACTTTGCTCTCGGTGCCCACAACACGGTTTGTCGGAGCACCAACTTCTCCAATATTTTTGTGAAGGCCTATCTCATCTTGATAGACGAATTATCAATGCTTCAAGTGGTGGAGCCTTACTAGACAAGACTCCGTCCTAAATCCGGGCCTTAATTGCTACTTTGGCCGAAGACTCAAAGCATTCAATCGGGGAAGACGAATGGTATCCCGACCCTCCACGAGGAGAAAAACAAGTAAGTACCCCTCTTATTGAAACTCAATTAAATGAATTAACAAAAGCCGTTATTTTGTTAACAAAAGAGAGAGGGATCGAACCAAAGGCAAGAGCTTGTGGAATTTGCCTCCAACACGGTCATCCAACCGATATGTGTCCATCTTTACAAGATGAAAACGAGCATGTAAATGCTATGGGTGACCACATGGGACAAAATTCTAGAAATTTTGACAATAACCAATCGTGGAAAAATGCTCAACCAAGATCTCAATATCAACCACGATATCAACAACCACAACATGCCGCTCCAAGAAACCCCTCAGGTATGTCTTTGGAAGAAATTGTCTCTAACTTGGCTAAAAATACTATATCTTTTCAGCAAGAGACAAGAGCAAGCATCCAAAATTTGGAAACACAAATGACACAACTTGCAACAACGGTTAGCAAGTTGGAAAGTAGGCTGGATACTAAATTACCAGCCCAAACGGAAGCAAACCCAAGGCACAATGTGAGTGCCATCTCCCTTAGAAGCGGGAAGGTTTGCAAAGATCCAATTGTGCCCGAGGATGCTGAAAAAGAGGGCACGAAACAAGCGGAGTCACCAAGCCATATTCCATCACCTCCTTTCCCTTCAAGATTCTTAGAATCAAAGAAAGAAAGGGAAGATAGGGAAATCATGGCTACGTTCCGTAAGGTGGAGGTAAATATTCCCTTACTTGAGGCTATTAAACAAGTTCCAAGATATGCTAAGTTCCTTAAGGAACTTTGCACATCTAAAAAGAAACTCAAAGGGGATGAAACAATAAAAGTCAACGAGAATGTCTCGGCAATCATACAAAAAAGATTGCCACCAAAGTACAAGGATCCGGGCGTATTCACGGTCCCTTGTAAATTGGGGGACACATACATACCGAGAGCCATGCTTGATCTCGGTGCTTCTATCAATGTTCTACCACTTTCAATTTTTAAAAATTTAAAAAAGGGAACATTGAAACGCACCGGAGTCGTTATTCAATTAGCCAATAAGTCTACGGTACGTCCAAAAGGCGTATTGGAAGACATATTAGTACAAGTGAATAACTTGGTTTTTCCCGCTGACTTTTATGTCGTCGATATGGGAGATGACGACTCACCAAATTCAAGTTCTACAGTTTTAGGGAGACCATTCCTAAAAACATCAAGAACAAAAATTGATGTTTTTAATGGTACCCTATCTATGGAATTCGATGGTGAAGTTGTAACCTTTAATATCGATCAATCCACCCGCTACCCGAGTGATGTGCCTCCCGAAGACCTAAGGGAAAATGATTCATTGTTGCCAAATGAACATACAAAATCTAACAATAATTTAGTGGCAATGGTTTCAATGAACGAAACAACAACTGGACTTACTGAAGAGTCCAAGCCTGTGGATCGCCACGATCATCAAGACAATGATCTGGATTTGCAAAATATAGATCCACCTCCTGGGCCAAAACAGACAAGAAGCAAACACCGTCTCAAACGATTCGTCGAATGTTTCTCTACCAATCAAGGAGTGGGCATGAAGGAATGTCCAGGGTAACCTTTCCTAAGCCCCCGTGTATGAGTCCTAAAGCTCAAACACGGGCCCGTGTCGAGCCAAAGACGTTAAACAAGTGCGCTTCTCGGGAGGCAACCCGATTTTCATTTTACGGTATCTGTGTGCTTCATTTTCGCGTGTTTTAACATGTTTTTATTTGATTTTTTTTACTTTTTGATGTTTTTAATGTATAATAAAGTGTACGGAAGTGTCGGAAAAATTTTGGAGTCACCGAGCGAAAAAATAAAAAAACGAAAAATTTTTCCTTAACAGAGGGTTTGCACGAGTCGTGCTCCACCCCTGTACAAAAACTCACGGGTCGTGCTCGAATAAAAACCAAAGTACAATGTCATTTAAAACGCACGAGTCGTGCTTCCGTAGGCATAGAAAACGCACGAGTCGTGCGCATCCTGGACAGCATAAGATCAGTTTCCTGCACTTGGTTCATACGCACGAACAACACCCAACTCTCTTGCTCTCGGGTTTCTCTCGGCCGACACCCACAAAACCACCCAAAATCTTCAATTTTCGACCAAATTAAGCTCCAAAGGTATGTATATTTTGCTATAATTCATCTTTCTAACACTTATGTTGCTTCAAATCCATGATTCAACCATGAAATTATCAAAAAATCAAGAAATCTTCAAAAACCTAGTTTTTGAGAAATCTCAAAATTGATGATTTTTGTTTGAAATATGTGATCTTTTATGTTAGATTAGTGTTCCTATGATGTTTTATTGCTTGATTACCTTGAAATTAACATGATTAGGGCAAAATCACCCAAATTGGGGAAGAACACCAAGAACCCTAATTTTTCTTGAAATTTTGAATTAGATGAAATTGTTCTAATCCATTGCACATACAAGCTTGTGGATGTGCAATGTGGTGTGAATTGAGCTTTGAAACATCCATTTCATCCAAAATTCAAGATGGTGAATTTTGTCCCAATCATGATAAATTCAACCTTTTTAGCTTAATTTTGACTTAATGAATCATATGATGCTGTCTAAATCATAGGAATTCAAAACCAAAACATTGTCAAATGTATAAATTCCTTGATGATTCATAACTTGGGTGTTGTTTTTGCTAATTTTTGGTTGTACAAATTGAAATGGCCCTTGAAACATACAGGAAAAGATCCAGAGATGGAGCCTCCAGTTCACGACAAAGGAGCGACTCTCCCCCCGTATTAATGGTGTCCGATTTTCGGATTATAGCCAAAGAGACCGCTTTGTGGCTTTACAAGAAAGGGAGGTCGTCTCCCAAAAATTTATCTGTGTGGACACCTTGCAAGACATAGGAGTGTTCGATGGCATACAAACCTTACTGAACAATCTAGGATGGGGAACCCTGATGAACACCACGGCTCCTACCTACAAAATACTAACACTGGAATTTATGTCATCTGTCTTTTTGGATCACGGTGAACTGAATTTCAGGTTACGCAACGAGCCGAGGTCCCTGACTAGAGACCAAATCTGTCAATTTATCAACGGTCCAACAAACAACACCTTTGGGCCTGACAGAAGGAATAGACAAGAAGACTTAAACAACAATGCCTTCTGGAACAACATCACAGGCATTGACAGATATGTAGCGAGGACAGCAAAAGCCTCATCCATCATACACCCGGTTTTAAAGGTGTTACACCGAATCGTCGCCTCCATTCTATTCCCTAGAAGAGAGACAAGCACTGTCTCTTCTAAGGAATTACAGCTCCTTTGGTGCGCAGTCACCAACAGTCCACAAAAACCAAATTTTGGAGCTTATGTGTGCGATAGGCTGATAAAGGAGAGCCAAAAGACCACAGGCGAAATTCATGGAGGAGGATTGGTTACTCTTTTGGCCAGATTCCTACATATACGCATACCACACACAATGGAGCGACTGGAGGACGGAAACACTCTCACAGGAGAAGTGTTAGAGTACATGAAATTGTACTACGGAGAGCCGCAACAGAACACCTGGGTAGTTGGCCCACGTCACACACCGTACCTCATAATCGATGATGATGACGTTCAGACCTTGGCATTGGCCGATCCAGCCAGCAACACCAACTGGCAGCCACCCTCCAATGTAGGAGGAGAAGAAGACGAGCAGGCGGAACATGAGGATGCGCCCCCACAGCAGCAGCAAGGATGGGGCGATTATGGTGCTTTGCAGGAGCAGATTGACTTCCTGCGAGAAGATGTCGTCCAAATTGACGACAATGTCCATGCACTACGGGGGGATTTTGATGACTATGTGACCGCTCAGCAGCGGCACAACAGAGAGGTGGAGAGGCACAACAGAGAAGTAGAGAGAATGATGCAACACGTGTATCATTGGACTCTCGGACACCCCCCGCCACCTCCAGGACCACAGTAGACTTCCCGCAAGCTTCGAGGACGACGCTTATTTTTAAGCTTGTGGAGGTATAACGATGT
The DNA here is from genome assembly GCA_023525715.1 of Cichorium intybus. NCBI lineage: Eukaryota > Viridiplantae > Streptophyta > Magnoliopsida > Asterales > Asteraceae > Cichorium > Cichorium intybus. Next base: position 75,882,920 of record CM042015.1, read on the forward strand.
CAAATGTTAGCATTTTTCACTTCTATGTTATTTTTTTTCTTTATTTTGAAAAACTTGAAAAACAAAAAAATTTTGTGTTTAAAACATTTGTTATTTATCGCATTTCTTTTCTTACCCCTCGTGAAAACTTTTGATGGTTAAATTATGTTGCATCTTTATTTTCAATGTTATGGTTGCCTATCTACCTTGTGGTTGAAATTTTTTTTTCACTTTGCAAAATTTTAGATTGTGTTAAAAAACTTGTGTTTGTCAAATGTACTTAGCATACACACGTATGAACAGTTTATAAGACATCTATTTTAACTGAATCTATTTTTAGCAAGAACAGCAATACAAGATGCAGATACCCCGTGAGAATCTCAATGTGTGCAATCGACTTGGTTAATGTTACAGGTTTTGCCTTCGTAATCACACTTTGACCAACACCTTTGTTTCTAACATGTCAATTTTCCAAATCTTCCGAAATTTCATATCAATTTGTCTTGACCGAATTGGTCCTTTTTAAACAAAAAAAAAATTTGAAATTATTATTCATTCAATAATTCTAATTTCAAAAACAAAATCTTTACATTTATATGTCGAGTCAAATAAATGGTGAAATTCCAGAAATATTTTGTTTGGTTCTAAAAAAATTGGTTTAATAATAATAATAATAATAATAATAATAATAAAATTAGAAAATAAAACCAAGAACCAAACATGTTTGTTGATTAAATTTCCAAAAATAAAATAAATAAGCACAAATGCTTATGTCTCAATTCTTTTCAATAAAAGATAGTTTGTATCTTTCAAAAAAAAAAAAATCCAAACTATTTGCTCATTTCAAAGAAAATCCAAAAAAATAGAATGTTTATTCTCTTTTGTATTTGTATTACATTTATCGAGTTGTAATTTCTTATATTTATAATTTTGGAAGATCATTTATTTAAATTGACAAGTTTTAATAAAGGTGGTCAATGTGATAATTGAGGCAAAGTCATATTAACATGAGTCCAAGTTCGACATCCGAGTGTAAACACCACCCTAATTCCATATGAGTGGCGGAAGACATTTGTGAGTCGCAATCAGCGAATTGTGCGCAGATATGAGAAGAGCGAAAAATTGTGAGCACTGACCTTGTATTGTGTTACCCTTGCTAAACGCGGTGAAAGTCACGGTAGTGGTGTTATAATCAATATATGACGTGGCTATGCTATTGTTTAACAAATATTTGTTTCTTAGTACAATCTACTATTTCACAAATGTGAAATTTTAGGCAAATACAGGGACGATATGTTAAATCATATCATTGCTAGTGATAATGTTGGCGCAATTTGACATAAAAAGGTTTCACACTTTCTTTTTGTTTTCCTTCTTTTACCCATTAGTCTAAGTTTTTTATTGTTTTCTTTGAGGACAAAGAAGAGTTTAAGCTTGTGGATGTTTGATAGGTGTATAATTATACACCTTTTTATATGTTTATTTACCGCATTCAACATCGTTTATTGCCTTTAAAACGTGCTATACGCATGTTTTCGGTCTAATGTGTTCATTTTGGAGCAAAAGCCATTTGTTTGCATAAAATGGTATGTTTTGCAGGCATTAAAAAATATGGACCACCTTATAATGTCAAAAGGAAGCCTCACGCCAAGTTTCAAGGAAATCGGACAAGAGACGGAGAAAATAGCCTCGAAAACCCCCTGTTCACTGAACACGAGTCGTGCTCTTTTTGTGCCTAAGGACGCACGAGTCGTGCTCCAGCTGGAAATCAAAAATGGCAAGCTACTTTCAAAGAGCACGAGTCGTGAGTTTTCTAAGGCATAGGAAGCACTAGTCGTGTCTGCACTGTAAGCCATGTGCAGCAGGAATCTTCCAGCAAATCAACTTTTGAAGCATGGGATTTTCATCATTTGATCAGTCCGATCTGTGATCTCTCCAGGGCCATTTGAGGACTATAAATAGAGCATTTGAGAGGAGTTATCAACACACTTGAACATCACTTGATACACTTAGATATTCTCTCTTTTTCTTGCATTCCTAGTTAGATTTAATGTCTTTATTTGCAATTATGCAGATTTTAGCTAACATGAGTGGCTAAATCTCATAACATTCGGCTTTTAGTCATGTATCTTTCTAGTCATTAATATTTGTGCTTGGAATGAAGTTTTGAAGTTATTAAAACTGTTTTGGTCTAGTTTTGTCATTTAAATTTTATTACAAATTTGGTCCCTACTTTGGAATTTAGTCGATCACTCTATTCCGATAGTTGACCAATTATAGTTATATGTATTTTCAATTGTTTTGAAGATCATTGTTGGTAACATCTTAGAAATAACTTCACTTGTTAAAAGCTTGACACGAGAGATCAATCAAGTTCTTAAGAAGTAAAGAACCGACAAAAGAACATAAAGCATCACCCTTGGTCAATTTTAGCATTAATCACTAGTTGACCATTGTGTTGTGCATATCTTTTATAGAATTTTAGTGTTATTCCTTGTTCTATATTAGTGATGCATGTTTCTTTTGTCCCGGTTAATTTCTATGTCTTAAATTACATGTTTATTCTTAGTTCCTTCATCTAAAGGGACGGAATATTGAATTTGGTTTATTACACTCGTATAAAAGTAATATCTTGTCTCGGTTGAGATACATCTATCTCTTCAAGATGACCATTGAGATATTCACTTATATATGAGAAAACAATACTTCTTTCACAAATAGAGACCATTGAAGTATTGAGCATATTAATTTGGATTTCTTCTAAGTTGATGTGTTATTGTCATTTTCCATTGACAAGAACCATTACTTAACTCTTAATTTCATTTAAGTACGAATATGCGACAAGATTGATTAGACTAGAAGCCGAATGTCCGTTTAATTATATTAATCACATTCTTATTTATTTTTCTGTTATTCAAGCGACTTGACAAACCCCCCCCCCCCCCTTGAACTTTATATTTCTTTGTTCCAATCTCTAGAAGTGTGAAAACTTGGCAAGAGATTACTCACCTCAATTCCCTTGGGTTCGACTCGTACCACTACTATACTATTCTTAATTGAAGAGTATTTAGAGGTCATTTGACATTTCACAATTTCTGTCCCATCATTATAAACTGCATCCATATTACATTACTCTTTTATTTGTTTGGTAATTCGACGACCAACATGTATCTGAGGATTTCATCTCCTACTGTATAGTCCTACCGGCCGAGTCGTGATATCATGTGATTATCGAATCACCTTATCATATCTACTCTGTTATTTGCATACCATTCAAATCAGTTCTGTATCATTTCTGTCCCATCTTTCTTAGTCATACTGGACTATACCATATATCATGACTATATAAGTCATATCATTTGTCAAGGCTATTCAAGCCATACTAAAGCATTTCAGCATATAAGTCATAGCTCACAGGCCTCACCAGCTTGGGTTCAACGACCCGGAATCATAGCCATAAGGCCGCACCAGTTGGATATAGCATCCAAATCATAACCACGAGTGGCCGCACCATCTATTAACAGTTTCTTTCACGATCAATTATGGCTCACGGGTTAGCCCGGTGTTGCCTTGACTCACGGGTTAGCCCGCTGTTGCCTATATAAATTTGACTCATCAAAGTAAACCATGGCTCACGGGTTAGCCCGCTGTTGCCTAGACTCACGGGTTAGCCCGCTGTTGTCTATATATAGGTTCGACTCATCAGAATAAATTATGGCTCACGAGTTAGCCCGCTGTTGCCCAGACTCACGGGTTAGCCCGCTGTTGTCTATATATAGGTTCGACTCATCAGAATAAATTATGGCTCACGGGTTAGCCCGCTGTTGCCTAGACTCACGGGTTAGCCCGCTGTTGTCTATATATAGGTTCGACTCACAGTTCCGTTCTTGTCTATTAAAGACTCACGGCTTAGCTGGTCTTGTCGATATAAGTTCGACTCACAGTTCCGTTCTTGTCTATATTAGACTCACAGCTTATCTGGTCTTGTCGTACCAATAATATTGACTGGCTCACAGCTCCGTTCTTGTCTATAATAGACTCACGGCTTATCTGGTATTGCCATCTTCAACGTGTCTTTGAACCATCAATTTCGTCCCACAATCAGTTTCAACCTGTAACAATTCAATCATCATATATCATATATGATATCAGTGAGATTACTCACCTGGATACTAGCTGCATTTAAATCCCGGTTGTTTCTTGCCTTTGCGTGCACCACAACCATTTTGTCCCATACCTATATACTCATTTATATACCAAATGATAATAGGTTAATAATCATTCCAATTGACTCTAATGCAATAGAGTTCAATACAATATCATTACAAACAATGCCTAGTTAATAAACTTTCCGTTTACTAACTTTTTATGAATTTTACTATTCACCGAGGCATTCGAATCGATCTACAGTGCCCCCGAGGGGTCGAAAACTCAATATAAAAATTTTCCCAAACTTTTCAGACCATAACGAGCCTACGGTTCAAGTTTGAACTAAATCGGACAAGCCAAACAAAAGTTAGCGTTTTGAAGTCCCTGCCTGAGGGGCGCACCCCGCCTAGACATGGGCGCACTGCGCCTGGGCGCCCCCCGCCCTGATCTTGGGCGCCCTGCGCCCAACGCCTGGGCAGACTCCTGATCAGTCGCGATTTGTGCACTGTAGCACGCAGTTTTTGCCCATTAAGTCCTTAATCCAGTCCTTAATCGTTTGGGGTTTGTTTCTAGGCTAAAACCTTATACTTTAACAAGGTTTTCAACCATTCAAAACAACTAAATCAATCAAAATGAAGAATTAGGGTTCTTAGTTCTAACAACCCCAAAACTTCAAATTCATCATAAATAGCAATCTACTTCCATTTTCTTGAATTAAGTCCTTTTAGCATGACTTAATGGAAGTAATAAACCATTTAAACCACATAATCATAACTGAAATGTACAAATTTCAGTTTCTATAAAACCAAACCAAGAACACTTCAAGAACTTGGTTAAAATCAAGTTTACTAACCTTGATTAACATAGGAATCACCAATTCCAAGCTATGATTCCAATTCCTTGCCTCAAGCTTCATGATTTCTGCAGAATTTTACTCCCAAAATCGTTCCCGTAGCTGCACAATGGCTAGTCAAAGAGAGAGTCAACTCTCTTCTATTTATACTTCAAATTTTTACATTTTTAGTCCTTAAGTTCATTTTCTTGAACTTTGGCCACAATAATCAAGTTTTATGACAATAAAACTTTCATTCTTTATACATTTACCACAAACAACAATATTTTTACATAATTGGTCGTTGACTTGGTCAAATGACCAAATTACCCTTTTGTGGTAAAATGACCAAAAATCAGTTTTTATAACATTTTAAGTCCAAAACTCAAAATATTATTTCAAACCAAATACTTTTCTGTCCAAAAGACAAATTTACCCTTCCAAGGTAAAATGACCATTTTACCCTTTTTATTATATTACATAACAAGAGTATCTTGGCGTTACATCAACTCCAATGATCAACTTGTAGATGCTCTCACCAAACCCATCAGTCAGATCCCATTTCTTCATCTACTTTCCAAGATTGGAGTCTCCGATGGATCCTCCATCTTGTGGGGGCGTATTACGAACCAAGGATAAATTAAATTTAAAAGATTTAATTTACTATTTTTATATCATTATTTTTAGTATTACAGCTGTAAATTACTTAGTCAATTGTTTACCTGGTTTAGCTCCTAATTTATCTCCTGATCAAATGTAAATCTCGACTATATAGCCTCTCTCTGTATAATGAAAAACTACAAATTCACAATAACCCTAATATCTTCTTAGTTAGGTACATTGATTTGAATTTTTTGAATACCGAATAATGTTGGCTTTATTGAAAATCACTTGGATTTAATTGTATCATCCATACCAGAGATATCCTTTCCGGTATCTTAATCTCAATTGAATATAATTGTTAAGATTTAGTTATGCAAATGATAGCATTCTAGCTGACATCCGGAAACCATGTTATATTCCTTTTGAAATTTTGATGTGCGCTACTTGAGAACTTTTAAGGCAACTCTATAACATTTGAGAGCTATATGTCTTGCAAATTTCCTGATCACTAAAATGTAACCGTTATATTCATGGCAGTCTACTTGTGTCTATTCCTCACAATACTATCAAATTAGTAACAAATTATATCTTTAGATGATCGCAATAAGTCATTTAACCACTGTATGTCATCTCATATGTTCGATCAAGCTGAAACTCAATATCATCTTGGTTATTTAACCATTATGTACCATTCGAATAACTTTGGCCTAGTTGTAGAAATGGATTCTCTCACATTCATTCACCACCTCCCCTTGGCGACGATCCTACATTCAACTTTTAGACATGTATATAAGTTGTGGTTGTGGCTACTTTTGGTCGAACCGGAGAGAAACTAATTTGGACGACAAGCATCGACAAATTTAGAGTTGCCAAATAGGTTAAATAAACATCTTCATCCATCTCATTCTTTCCTAATTACCCGACGTTCTTTATCCGCTTCTTTGCACAAATCACTCAGTTTGTTTGTAAGACCCTTAACACAAGGGTAATTATAAAAACATCATTTTTAAATCCTTAAGTTCTAATTAAATTTATAAATTGTCACATCAGGGAACTCTGGTTCCAAAACATTTCAATGTGGTTAAATTGGCTTTTAAACACCATTTTAAAATAAAAATCCGTTTGCGTTTTGTTTAAAATCCGTTTCATAGTTTAATTTGCTAAAATCATATGGTCTTACTTTCAAAACGACTTAGTTGGTAAAAGAAGGAGGTGGTTACAATTCGAATACCATTACATAGTTCAAATGAATCCACACAACTCGTGACCTTCTAAAATCCTAAGCTCTACATACTTCGTCATTAATTGTCACATGAGCACATGTCAAAATAAGTTAGGCAATAGAAATGCAGAGTTTTGTACCAGGTAATTGTATTTTCAAAAAATATTTACCAATCATTTGTGTTTCCAAATTTAATTACTAAAAGATAGTTATCTTTTTTATACGGCTCAAATTCTCATTATAGCCTTACCCTACTCGTTTTCCTCCCCTGTAAACAACCCCACCGTCTTCCCCATATTGTTCATCTTTCGATGACCGAAATTCAACGGTTCTCCTTCCTGATGTCTTCCCAGTTCTTGTTCAATCATCCTCCAAATAACACTACATGAATCTATGATCAAAGACAACAAATCTATGATCAAAGAACCTTCCATGAATCTTCGTTTATGTATTTTTATTGGCAATTGGGACATCTTTCCGATAAGGCTAGTCTAGTCCTAGTAAATTTATGCCAATAACTAGTAGAGGTTAAAATCTACCTCGTTCAATTATAGCATTTATGTTTAAAGATATAGTAAAATATCGCCTGAAACGCTTTCGAATATTCGATATTTTATCTGGTTCTTGATCAAATTAGTGACTAGAAAAAGATGTGTAACTCTTAATATACTCTCCAATCTTCGAGTTTTTCTGCTTCTTGTTACACAAGAAAGTCAGTTCGAAAATGGGATGAAGAGGACCTGTGGGATTCTCGCTACTCATCAAAGAATAACTGACCTATGAAAGAGGAAGGCGATGGGAGAACCTAAAGAATCGATATTTCTTTTAGTTGTTGAATCTCTCTTTGATTGATCAATGTGTGATATTCCGAATCCTCATTACTAATGGAATCAACCCTAATAAACCCTAATCCATCATATGAAAACTAGAAAACCCTAATAACGGAGAGGTGGATAGATAGGACTAAGGGAATAATCTTGTTTGGTTCGTGGAATCAATAGCTTGCCGGCGAACGCTCCCAAAGGCGACCTTCTCGAGTTTTCGGAGAGCAACCGCCGTCGGAAGATAGAGGGTGCGGCTAGCGGCGACGGTAGCTTAATATTTGTAGCAATAGAGCGGTGGAGACGAAGATAAAGATGACCAATCATGCAAAGAGAACGTGAACAAATCTTCTGAATCGTTACAATGATAGTGGATCTTTAGCTTCGTTGTATCAGAAATCACAAATAGAATGGACGAGAAAAAAGATGATGGAGGGATGTGGGTCCCGTTGCCTTAAATGTCTAGAATCTATTCAAATAAAAAATATAACGTGGAAGATAAATTTACAATCTTTTAATAAATACTTTTCAAACTACACTATTCCAGTAAATACTTTTTGTAACTACAATCACTTGGTAAAAAACTCTAGAAATGCGTAGTAAGTCTACCCATGGTCAACTCACTTAGAGTAAGTGATGTTAATTACCATACTTGAGTCAAAATCCCCAAAAACATTTTAAAATACCCGTACGTCATAAAAATGGTTGGAAGGGAAATTTGTCCCCAAAATCAACATGGCGGCTTGTCATCATAAAACATCGTTTGTGTAAAAATATCATTTCATCATAAAAAGGGTAAATTATGCATCTAATCAATGCACATGCAACTAACGCAATTCCGAAGTCCATCTCATCAAGTACATCTCACATGGGTGGTTTAATGGGAGATGTAATATTACACACACACCGTCATGCTCAACTACAATACCGTGAACCACCAATCGAGATCCACACGTAGAGTAGTAAGCCTCTACACGTGCAAGTGGTGATTATCTGGAAATTTAACCACCACATCGTTAGGCATTCATCTTTAATGAAGTTTTATATGGATATGAGTAGACCTGGCAATCCGTGTCTACGTGTCGTGTATTCGTGTCAGACACGAATTTACACGACACGAATTTGAAAAACACGTACACGACACGAATTATAAAACGTGTCTTAGATATCAAACACGAACACGACACCTATTTAATGCGTGTAACACGCGACACGACACGAACAAACACGTTTTTTATCTGTGTCACACGAAAACACGAATTTACACGAATTGTAACACGAATTTTAACACAAATTTATCTCTTTCGTTTTCCTTTAGTTTGCAATCTGTCTTGTCCCGCATCATGTACCTCCACACAATGATCATCATCATCCCTAATGGCATAATCATCATTCTTTGACTGTATATTGTTGGTATTACCATCCATCTAACAAAAATATGATAGAACACCCAATTAATAACAGAAGAACACCCGAGCTAAAAGAAACAGACAACAAGAACTAAAAAATAAGATGAATTTAAACAAGCAACCAACAAAGCAAAAACTGCAGCACCACTCTAGAAGCCGAATTACATCTAGACACCAACAGTTACTTATGTTTAGTCTGTAAGCATACAAGTTACAACCCAATCTCTCGGTGGTGTCCATTGTCCACTGTCAAGAACTTCATACAGAAAAGGAAAAGGAAAGGAAACATACCAGAAGTCGGTGCAGGTGTCGATCAGAAGTCGGTGCAGGTGTTGATAGGTATTTGGCATCGACCAAAAGTTGAGCAGGTGTCGATCAGGCGCCGACTAGGTGGTCGCCGGTCGGTGGTGTCGAGCAGGCGGTTGGCGTCGACCAGGCATCGATGGTGCTTTGTGCAGGGCTGCAGCTGCAGGTGGGATTGGTAACAGACGAAGAAGGAAGAACAGAAGAATGTTTGGTTCTTTCGGATTTAGGGATTTAGGGTTAATTTCTTTTATATATTTCATTATTTAAAAAATATATTATGTTTTTTAATTTGGTCCCTAAACTTTAGGTAAATGTAAAACTAACCCTTAGACATCAAGAAAAACAGAGATGATATTACGTGTTAATATACGTGTTTAGACGTGTCTATTCGTGTAACGTGTAACACATATGTAATCCGTGTCTTATACGTGTCAAAACAGGTTAATTCGTGTTTGACACGTATAAGACACGAAACCCAAATTTTAAATTCGTGTCTGACACGAATAGACACGAAACACGAATTTCAAAAACCCATACACGGAAAACTCGTGTCGTGCTCGTGTCGTGTCTTTCGTGTCGTGAACCATATTGCCAGGTCTAGATATGAGGGACCATCTCAAGCTCCTATCCACAAGTAGGATGCAACTTTAGTTTCAAACATCATTTGATATTCTTTAGTTGGGAAATTGTCTTTCTAATAGCCTTAGTTTAAAAACATATTTGCATCATCATTAATTCATAATTATCTTAAATGCATTTCAAGGATATCTTAATGAATGCACATATATAATTATAGTATAAGACATAGTACATGGATTCAATGCATAAACATCTTTGTAGAAAAAGAAAACTCACACCAAAATAAGTTTTCAGGACATGTACTTGGGTAAACTCATCTTAGTCTAGATGTTAGACAAGCCCTCATCATCCTCTAGGTTGCTATAACCCCACTCCTTCCGTACAAGTCAAAGAAAGGAGGTCTCACACTCATTCCACCCAAATCTTAAGGGACAAACTATTCATTCTTATCAACTTCATATTTCAACGTTAAACACCCATCCTATAAGGAGTTACTAGGCTAAATAACTCCTAAACATAAGTTCTTAGTATTGGAGAATCAAACACCAAAGGTCCAAGCCTAGGGAGAGTGATACACCGAGCAAAAGACAACATGAAACATGGACATAATTCACACAGGTCACGTGACCTAAGGCTAAAAGCCTACAGGGGTCGCGCACAACCACAAGCCCTCAAAACCCAACAATTCAATCCACGATGGTCACACAAATGCAGGCCATGCAGGCCATGCCAGAACTGTGCAAAAATCCTCATTTCTTTGCATTTTTGGTCCCAAACAAGTGTAAATGGATCCTAAGGTTCCCCAGACACATCTACAACCAAGTCATAACTAATTTTAGGGGTCTTCCAACCTAAAGAATACCCTATTTCCTCAACAAGCTCATGGCTTAATCATTAAACACTTATTGTTAATTATTTCATTCTTCTAACATGATGTGGAGTTTAACATTAACTTAAAGTCAGTCATTTCACAAGGGACCACCAGTCGTCCATTGGGACTTAATCAATTGGTCATCCAAGATGGTTAGATTCACTAGGAAACAATCTAGAATGGATTCCTTCATCGAAAACACACCAAAGGTCAACCCCTTACATTGATGGTCATAATCACCCAATTCAATCAATGATTTCAATGGTTGCTAGATCCCAATGTTAAATGGTTGGAATCACTAGGAAATCATTTGGAAATGATTTCTTTCATCGAAAATACATCTTAGAGCCAAAACTCAACTAGATTCATCCAATACGTTTCTAGTTCAAGGATGTAGAGTTTAGAACACCCATTTCTGTCATATAAATATATCTAGACCATTAATGGGTTGGACATATATTAAATGTTGCTCTAAATCACAAGGAAATAATGGAATCACAGAAAGACTATCATCCAACTTGATATTTTTGGTTTTGAATAGAACCTCAACTCTAAAATGGCTTTCCAAGCTAGAAAAGAGAGAGATTATGCTTTAGATTGGTGGGAAATCCTCAAAGATTTGACAAATCTTCAATCTCTAGCCAAAATCTCTGCAAAACCCTAAGAAAATCACCATATCTCCTATCCTCTCTCTTAAAATCGTCCCAAAGGGCTATAATGAGGAGAACTCCCCAATTTATACATGTTAACTTTCATGAATTGGCACAACTAACACCCGAAAGGCTAACATTTTTAGTAATAGTTCCAACTTTTGAACTTTTGCCCTAAATAGTTGAATTCATCTTCATCTAGGTCATTGACTAGGTCAACCCTTTACCACTAGTTTCGTCATTTGGCAAAAATGGTTGGAAATGTTTATAAAAATATAAGTTCTCACATTGACCCTTCATTACCATATCTAAATCTTCTAAGTCCTTGACACATCAAGACTAGATATGCTAAGTTTGACAAACCTCACAGTTTTAGTCCTGTCTTAATTTTTTGTTTTGGTTTCAAATGGGTTTTAAATTATCAAATCTTTCATTAAAACTTTATTTTGGCTCTTTATACTATAATTGTAGTCATGATATAAAATTTTAAACTTATTCTTATTTAATTATTTAATTATTTAGTTTTTCCAAAATAAAATTTATTTTATCGATTAAAGCCCAAAACTTCTATTCCCAAAACATTTATATTTTTGAAATGAAAGATCAAGTGAAAACAAATGATACCGGTATAGACGTAGTAGGCTTTGGTCAAAATTTTCAACCATATTAATCACATCTTGCACGAGAAATAAGTTTTTTTTGGAACCAGCAAACGAATTATATAAATAAAACAAAACAGGAGCAAAGTGCAATACAAGAAGATCAGCGAGATGCCGATAGAAAAGAAAAAAAAACAACACATAGACCAGACTACATGCTAGAAAAGGGTGCAAAAAACCACCGAACCCACTCCAAATTGTGTTTTCTGCTCCTGTATTTTATCCACATAAACACCGTGACCTTGATTTGTTTTATCACACCTTGAAGGGGGACTGATTTTTGCCCAAAAGTCCAATCGTTCCTTGTTTTCCACAACGTCCAAAGAGTCCCATATACGATAGCAATCAACATTCTCTTTTTTTTCGGACCTCTTCCCCAAGCATTAATCGAGGTTAACAAATCAACCAGCGAATTGAATCCATCTATTTCGACTTCACACCACCTAGCAATTTCTTCCCATATTTTTCGTGCGAAGCTACACCCAAGAAGGACGTGGTCACGGTCTTCCGGTTCCAAACTACATTTCCGACACATCGAGTTGTTGGTATTAATACCTCTTCGGTTAAGCTCCACCAGAGAGGGAATACCATTTAAGATAGCTCTCCAAACGAAACAAGATACTTTGTAAGGCACCTCCAGAATCCATCTCATCAGATCACCATGTGGAACAGCCGACTTGGAACTTTCAAGATAATTTCTGATTACCTTCACGTAGAACCGACCATCCGGGGACAATTCGCACCTCCATGCATTGGATTCTCCACCCTACTTAAAAAAGGAATAGAAGTTAAGATTATGCACCTGCAATACCTTGGATATGCTAGCGATGTTATTCCAAACCCCTGGTAGATTCTTCCCCGATATCTTGTCCAGAGGATTAGCTTCGAGACCATGTATTCCTACTATCACCCGACACCATAGGGACTCAGTATCACTTCGCAATCTCCACCACCATTTCAATAGTAGAGCAACATTAAGCAACCTCAGCGACCCTACCCCATACCACCTTTTTCCTTTTCCGCAACAATTTTATCCCAAGAAATCCAACACATTTTATTTTGTTCACCACCTCCGCCCCAAAGAAATCGTCTTCTAATTTTCTCTAGTTCTTCGATAATGCCATCCGGAGCTTTAAAGAGAGATGGATAGTAATTAGGGAGATTTCCAAGTACTGCTTTTATGAGCGTGACCCGACCACCAAATGATAACGTTTTCGCTTTCCAACTAGACAATTTGGAATTGAAGCGATCAATTATATGCTTCCAATTTCTTTTTAAATTCATATTTGCCCCTACCGGAACCCCAAGGTATTTAAACGGAAAGGAACATGCTTCACACCCAATGATTATTGCACTTCTATCAATTTCTCTTTGAGTCACATTTACCCCAAAGACTTTAGACTTGTGAAAGTTTACTTTTAAGCCCGAGACCACATAAAAACATCTAAGGATTCTTGCGAGATTATGTAGGTTTTGAGTAGACCATTCTCCCACGAATAACGCATCGTCGACATAGAACAAGTGTGAAATACAAGGGCCGTTGTTTAGGATTTGAATCCCTTTGAAAATACCTTTCTCCTTTGCCGTTTCTAGAGCCACATTAAGCCCTTTGAAAATACCTTTCTCCTTTAGTCTTTGACGCCAAGGTAATGAAAGAGGAATTGCAACCTTTGGCTAGACAGCCATATGCCTCAAAGTATTGAACAAAACGCAAAATATCAAATTTAATGATGTCCTAAAACGTCTTGATGAATTTGAACGTGAACCCGTCCGGTCCCGGGGCCTGATCACTCCCACATTCCCATACGGCTAACTTTATTTCTTCCATTGAGATAGTCGCCTCCAGCCCCACTGCGTGCTCAACCGTTAGAGTTCGAAAGGAGTTATTAATGAACTTCGGTCGATCCTTACATGGTTCTTGAAATTTTGTTTTAAAGAAATTAAATATCTCCCCTTTGATAATTTCCGCCTCCTCCACCAAACTCCCATCTATAATCAAACCATTTATTCGGTGCCTTCTGTTTTTATTATTTATGATGCCATGGAAGAATTTAGAGTTCTCATCGCCATCAGTGATCCAACTGACCCTCACCTTTTGCTTCAAGTCTTGCGCCTTTATTCTTTCTAACTCCATCATATGGTGTAAAGCATTTGAGCAGGTGCTGCATTGGGATTCTGTGAGGGGACCAATTTCAGCCAATCTATCAAATTCTGTTACCACACTCCTACATCTGATTAAGTCAGCCATTTAAGTTTTTTTAATATTTTGGCACCATTTTTTATGCAGTTTTTTACATGTCTAAATTTCGCAGCCAACATGGCATCAGCCGATCCGTATCCCATAAAATCATTCCACGAAGTCAAGAACAGATCCGAGAACCCCGGCTTATTCAGCCACAAATTGAAAAATTTGAACAGGGGGGGGGTCCGAAATCAATAACCTTAGATATTAGAGTAACCGGGCAATGGTCCGATAAATTATCAAATCTTTCATTAAAACTTTATTTTGGCTCTTTATACTATAATTGTAGTCATGATATAAAATTTTAAACTTATTCTTATTTAATTATTTAATTATTTAGTTTTTCCAAAATAAAATTTATTTTATCGATTAAAGCCCAAAACTTCTATTCCCAAAACATTTATATTTTTGAAATGAAAGATCAAGTGAAAACAAATGATACCGGTATAGACGTAGTAGGCTTTGGTCAAAATTTTCAACCATATTAATCACATCTTGCACGAGAAATAAGTTTTTTTTTGGAACCAGCAAACGAATTATATAAATAAAAACAAAACAGGAGCAAAGTGCAATACAAGAAGATCAAGGAGATGCCGATAGAAAAGAAAAAAAACAACACATAGACCAGACTACATGCTAGAAAAGGGTGCAAAAAACCACCGAACCCACTCCAAATTGTGTTTTCTGCTCCTGTATTTTATCCACATAAACACCGTGACCTTGATTTGTTTTATCACACCTTGAAGGGGGACTGATTTTTGCCCAAAAGTCCAATCGTTCCTTGTTTTCCACAACGTCCAAAGAGTCCCATATACGATAGCAATCAACATTCTCTTTTTTTTCGGACCTCTTCCCCAAGCATTAATCGAGGTTAACAAATCAACCAGCGAATTGAATCCATCTATTTCGACTTCACACCACCTAGCAATTTCTTCCCATATTTTTCGTGCGAAGCTACACCCAAGAAGGACGTGGTCACGGTCTTCCGGTTCCAAACTACATTTCCGACACATCGAGTTGTTGGTATTAATACCTCTTCGGTTAAGCTCCACCAGAGAGGGAATACCATTTAAGATAGCTCTCCAAACGAAACAAGATACTTTGTAATTAGGCACCTCCAGAATCCATCTCATCAGATCACCATGTGGAACAGCCGACTTGGAACTTTCAAGATAATTTCTGATTACCTTCACGTAGAACCGACCATCCGGGGACAATTCGCACCTCCACACATTGGATTCTCCACCCTGCTTAAAAAAGGAATAGAAGTTAAGATTATGCACCTGCAATACCTTGGATATGCTAGCGATGTTATTCCAAACCCCTGGTAGATTCTTCCCCGATATCTTGTCCAGAGGATTAGCTTCGAGACCATGTATTCCCACTATCACCCGACACCATAGGGACTCAGTATCACTTCGCAATCTCCACCACCATTTCAATAGTAGAGCAACATTAAGCAACCTCAGCGACCCTACCCCATACCACCTTTTTCCTTTTCAGCAACAATTTTATCCCAAGAAATCCAACACATTTTATTTTGTTCACCACCTCCGCCCCAAAGAAATCGTCTTCTAATTTTCTCTAGTTCTTCGATAATGCCATCCGGAGCTTTAAAGAGAGATGGATAGTAATTAGGGAGATTTCCAAGTACTGCTTTTATGAGCGTGACCCGACCACCAAATGATAACGTTTTCGCTTTCCAACTAGACAATTTGGAATTGAAGCGATCAATTATATTCTTCCAATTTCTTTTTAAATTCATATTTGCCCCTACCGGAACCCCAAGGTATTTAAACGGAAAGGAACATGCTTCACACCCAATGATTATTGCACTTCTATCAATTTCTCTTTGAGTCACATTTACCCCAAAGACTTTAGACTTGTGAAAGTTTACTTTTAAGCCCGAGACCACATAAAAACATCTAAGGATTCTTGCGAGATTATGTAGGTTTGAGTAGACCATTCTCCCACGAATAACGCATCGTCGACATAGAACAAGTGTGAAATACAAGGGCCGTTGTTTAGGATTTGAATCCCTTTGAAAATACCTTTCTCCTTTGCCGTTTCTAGAGCCACATTAAGCCCCTCCATCGCAATGATGAAGAGGAAAGGGGAAAGAGGGTCGCCTTGCCTAACCCCTCTAGTAATATCGAATTCTTTGGTTGGTGCACCATTGACTAGAACCGACGCTCTTGATGAGTTAAGACATCCCTTGATCCACATACACCATTTCTCCCCGAAGCCCATTTGTTTAAGCACCGAGAGAAGGTATTCCCAATTAAGCGAATCAAAAGCTTTATCAAAGTCAACTTTAAACATGATTGTTTTCTTTTTCTTCTTTTTAGGCCAGGAACATAGTTCGTTGATGATCAAGGGCCCATCTAAGATATTTCTTCCTTCCACATACGCCGTTTGAACTTCCCCAACAACGTCCCCAATTACCTTCTTGAGTCGAAGAGCTAGTATCTTGGCAATGATTTTGTACAAACATCCTATAAGACTTATAGGACGATAGTCGCTTAGAGTCGAGGGGTCTTTAGTCTTTGACGCCAAGGTAATGAAAGAGGAATTGCAACCTTTGGCTAGACAGCCATATGCCTCAAAGTATTGAACAAAACGCAAAATATCAAATTTAATGATGTCCTAAAACGTCTTGATGAATTTGAACGTGAACCCGTCCGGTCCCGGGGCCTGATCACTCCCACATTCCCATACGGCTAACTTTATTTCTTCCATTGAGATAGTCGCCTCCAGCCCCACTGCGTGCTCAACCGTTAGAGTTCGAAAGGAGTTATTAATGAACTTCGGTCGATCCTTACATGGTTCTTGAAATTTTGTTTTAAAGAAATTAAATATCTCCCCTTTGATAATTTCCGCCTCCTCCACCAAACTCCCATCTATAATCAAACCATTTATTCGGTGCCTTCTGTTTTTATTATTTATGATGCCATGGAAGAATTTAGAGTTCTCATCGCCATCAGTGATCCAATTGACCCTCACCTTTTGCTTCAAGTCTTGCGCCTTTATTCTTTCTAACTCCATCATATGGTGTAAAGCATTTGAGCACGTGCTGCATTGGGATTCTGTGAGGGGACCAATTTCAGCCAATCTATCAAATTCTGTTACCACACTCCTACATCTGATTAAGTCAGCCATTTAAGTGTTTTTAATATTTTGGCACCATTTTTTATGCAGTTTTTTACATGTCTAAATTTCGCAGCCAACATGGCATCAGCCGATCCGTATCCCATAAAATCATTCCACGAAGTCAAGAACAGATCCGAGAACCCCGGCTTATTCAGCCACAAATTGAAAAATTTGAACAGGGGGGGGGGTCCGAAATCAATAACCTTAGATATTAGAGTAACCGGGCAATGGTCCGATAAATTATCAAATCTTTCATTAAAACTTTATTTTGGCTCTTTATACTATAATTGTAGTCATGATATAAAATTTTAAACTTATTCTTATTTAATTATTTAATTATTTAGTTTTTCCAAAATTAAATTTATTTTATCGATTAAAGCCCAAAAC
This sequence comes from Cichorium intybus, assembly GCA_023525715.1. NCBI lineage: Eukaryota > Viridiplantae > Streptophyta > Magnoliopsida > Asterales > Asteraceae > Cichorium > Cichorium intybus. Next base: position 75,900,779 of record CM042015.1, read on the forward strand.
TTCTATTCCCAAAACATTTATATTTTTGAAATGAAAGATCAAGTGAAAACAAATGATACCGGTATAGACGTAGTAGGCTTTGGTCAAAATTTTCAACCATATTAATCACATCTTGCACGAGAAATAAGTTTTTTTTTGGAACCAGCAAACGAATTATATAAATAAAAACAAAACAGGAGCAAAGTGCAATACAAGAAGATCAAGGAGATGCCGATAGAAAAGAAAAAAAACAACACATAGACCAGACTACATGCTAGAAAAGGGTGCAAAAAACCACCGAACCCACTCCAAATTGTGTTTTCTGCTCCTGTATTTTATCCACATAAACACCGTGACCTTGATTTGTTTTATCACACCTTGAAGGGGGACTGATTTTTGCCCAAAAGTCCAATCGTTCCTTGTTTTCCACAACGTCCAAAGAGTCCCATATACGATAGCAATCAACATTCTCTTTTTTTCGGACCTCTTCCCCAAGCATTAATCGAGGTTAACAAATCAACCAGCGAATTGAATCCATCTATTTCGACTTCACACCACCTAGCAATTTCTTCCCATATTTTTCGTGCGAAGCTACACCCAAGAAGGACGTGGTCACGGTCTTCCGGTTCCAAACTACATTTCCGACACATCGAGTTGTTGGTATTAATACCTCTTCGGTTAAGCTCCACCAGAGAGGGAATACCATTTAAGATAGCTCTCCAAACGAAACAAGATACTTTGTAATTAGGCACCTCCAGGATCCATCTCATCAGATCACCATGTGGAACAGCCGACTTGGAACTTTCAAGATAATTTCTGATTACCTTCACGTAGAACCGACCATCCGGGGACAATTCGCACCTCCACACATTGGATTCTCCACCCTGCTTAAAAAAGGAATAGAAGTTAAGATTATGCACCTGCAATACCTTGGATATGCTAGCGATGTTATTCCAAACCCCTGGTAGATTCTTCCCCGATATCTTGTCCAGAGGATTAGCTTCGAGACCATGTATTCCCACTATCACCCGACACCATAGGGACTCAGTATCACTTCGCAATCTCCACCACCATTTCAATAGTAGAGCAACATTAAGCAACCTCAGCGACCCTACCCCATACCACCTTTTTCCTTTTCAGCAACAATTTTATCCCAAGAAATCCAACACATTTTATTTTGTTCACCACCTCCGCCCCAAAGAAATCGTCTTCTAATTTTCTCTAGTTCTTCGATAATGCCATCCGGAGCTTTAAAGAGAGATGGATAGTAATTAGGGAGATTTCCAAGTACTGCTTTTATGAGCGTGACCCGACCACCAAATGATAACGTTTTCGCTTTCCAACTAGACAATTTGGAATTGAAGCGATCAATTATATTCTTCCAATTTCTTTTTAAATTCATATTTGCCCCTACCGGAACCCCAAGGTATTTAAACGGAAAGGAACATGCTTCACACCCAATGATTATTGCACTTCTATCAATTTCTCTTTGAGTCACATTTACCCCAAAGACTTTAGACTTGTGAAAGTTTACTTTTAAGCCCGAGACCACATAAAAACATCTAAGGATTCTTGCGAGATTATGTAGGTTTTGAGTAGACCATTCTCCCACGAATAACGCATCGTCGACATAGAACAAGTGTGAAATACAAGGGCCGTTGTTTAGGATTTGAATCCCTTTGAAAATACCTTTCTCCTTTGCCGTTTCTAGAGCCACATTAAGCCCCTCCATCGCAATGATGAAGAGGAAAGGGGAAAGAGGGTCGCCTTGCCTAACCCCTCTAGTAATATCGAATTCTTTGGTTGGTGCACCATTGACTAGAACCGACGCTCTTGATGAGTTAAGACATCCCTTGATCCACATACACCATTTCTCCCCGAAGCCCATTTGTTTAAGCACCGAGAGAAGGTATTCCCAATTAAGCGAATCAAAAGCTTTATCAAAGTCAACTTTAAACATGATTGTTTTCTTTTTCTTCTTTTTAGGCCAGGAACATAGTTCGTTGATGATCAAGGGCCCATCTAAGATATTTCTTCCTTCCACATACGCCGTTTGAACTTCCCCAACAACGTCCCCAATTACCTTCTTGAGTCGAAGAGCTAGTATCTTGGCAATGATTTTGTACAAACATCCTATAAGACTTATAGGACGATAGTCGCTTAGAGTCGAGGGGTCTTTAGTCTTTGACGCCAAGGTAATGAAAGAGGAATTGCAACCTTTGGCTAGACAGCCATATGCCTCAAAGTATTGAACAAAACGCAAAATATCAAATTTAATGATGTCCTAAAACGTCTTGATGAATTTGAACGTGAACCCGTCCGGTCCCGGGGCCTGATCACTCCCACATTCCCATACGGCTAACTTTATTTCTTCCATTGAGATAGTCGCCTCCAGCCCCACTGCGTGCTCAACCGTTAGAGTTCGAAAGGAGTTATTAATGAACTTCGGTCGATCCTTACATGGTTCTTGAAATTTTGTTTTAAAGAAATTAAATATCTCCCCTTTGATAATTTCCGCCTCCTCCACCAAACTCCCATCTATAATCAAACCATTTATTCGGTGCCTTCTGTTTTTATTATTTATGATGCCATGGAAGAATTTAGAGTTCTCATCGCCATCAGTGATCCAATTGACCCTCACCTTTTGCTTCAAGTCTTGCGCCTTTATTCTTTCTAACTCCATCATATGGTGTAAAGCATTTGAGCAGGTGCTGCATTGGGATTCTGTAAGGGGACCAATTTCAGCCAATCTATCAAATTCTGTTACCACACTCCTACATCTGATTAAGTCAGCCATTTAAGTGTTTTTAATATTTTGGCACCATTTTTTATGCAGTTTTTTACATGTCTAAATTTCGCAGCCAACATGGCATCAGCCGATCCGTATCCCATAAAATCATTCCACGAAGTCAAGAACAGATCCGAGAACCCCGGCTTATTCAGCCACAAATTGAAAAATTTGAACAGGGGGGGGGGTCCGAAATCAATAACCTTAGATATTAGAGTAACCGGGCAATGGTCCGATAAATTATCAAATCTTTCATTAAAACTTTATTTTGGCTCTTTATACTATAATTGTAGTCATGATATAAAATTTTAAACTTATTCTTATTTAATTATTTAATTATTTAGTTTTTCCAAAATAAAATTTATTTTATCGATTAAAGCCCAAAACTTCTATTCCCAAAACATTTATATTTTTGAAATGAAAGATCAAGTGAAAACAAATGATACCGGTATAGACGTAGTAGGCTTTGGTCAAAATTTTCAACCATATTAATCACATCTTGCACGAGAAATAAGTTTTTTTTTGGAACCAGCAAACGAATTATATAAATAAAAACAAAACAGGAGCAAAGTGCAATACAAGAAGATCAACGAGATGCCGATAGAAATGAAAAAAAACAACACATAGACCAGACTACATGCTAGAAAAGGGTGCAAAAAACCACCGAACCCACTCCAAATTGTGTTTTCTGCTCCTGTATTTTATCCACATAAACACCGTGACCTTGATTTGTTTTATCACACCTTGAAGGGGGACTGATTTTTGCCCAAAAGTCCAATCGTTCCTTGTTTTCCACAACGTCCAAAGAGTCCCATATACGATAGCAATCAACATTCTCTTTTTTTTCGGACCTCTTCCCCAAGCATTAATCGAGGTTAACAAATCAACCAGCGAATTGAATCCATCTATTTCGACTTCACACCACCTAGCAATTTCTTCCCATATTTTTCGTGCGAAGCTACACCCAAGAAGGACGTGGTCACGGTCTTCCGGTTCCAAACTACATTTCCGACACATCGAGTTGTTGGTATTAATACCTCTTCGGTTAAGCTCCACCAGAGAGGGAATACCATTTAAGATAGCTCTCCAAACGAAACAAGATACTTTGTAATTAGGCACCTCCAGGATCCATCTCATCAGATCACCATGTGGAACAGCCGACTTGGAACTTTCAAGATAATTTCTGATTACCTTCACGTAGAACCGACCATCCGGGGACAATTCGCACCTCCACACATTGGATTCTCCACCCTGCTTAAAAAAGGAATAGAAGTTAAGATTATGCACCTGCAATACCTTGGATATGCTAGCGATGTTATTCCAAACCCCTGGTAGATTCTTCCCCGATATCTTGTCCAGAGGATTAGCTTCGAGACCATGTATTCCCACTATCACCCGACACCATAGGGACTCAGTATCACTTCGCAATCTCCACCACCATTTCAATAGTAGAGCAACATTAAGCAACCTCAGCGACCCTACCCCATACCACCTTTTTCCTTTTCAGCAACAATTTTATCCCAAGAAATCCAACACATTTTATTTTGTTCACCACCTCCGCCCCAAAGAAATCGTCTTCTAATTTTCTCTAGTTCTTCGATAATGCCATCCGGAGCTTTAAAGAGAGATGGATAGTAATTAGGGAGATTTCCAAGTACTGCTTTTATGAGCGTGACCCGACCACCAAATGATAACGTTTTCGCTTTCCAACTAGACAATTTGGAATTGAAGCGATCAATTATATTCTTCCAATTTCTTTTTAAATTCATATTTGCCCCTACCGGAACCCCAAGGTATTTAAACGGAAAGGAACATGCTTCACACCCAATGATTATTGCACTTCTATCAATTTCTCTTTGAGTCACATTTACCCCAAAGACTTTAGACTTGTGAAAGTTTACTTTTAAGCCCGAGACCACATAAAAACATCTAAGGATTCTTGCGAGATTATGTAGGTTTTGAGTAGACCATTCTCCCACGAATAACGCATCGTCGACATAGAACAAGTGTGAAATACAAGGGCCGTTGTTTAGGATTTGAATCCCTTTGAAAATACCTTTCTCCTTTGCCGTTTCTAGAGCCACATTAAGCCCCTCCATCGCAATGATGAAGAGGAAAGGGGAAAGAGGGTCGCCTTGCCTAACCCCTCTAGTAATATCGAATTCTTTGGTTGGTGCACCATTGACTAGAACCGACGCTCTTGATGAGTTAAGACATCCCTTGATCCACATACACCATTTCTCCCCGAAGCCCATTTGTTTAAGCACCGAGAGAAGGTATTCCCAATTAAGCGAATCAAAAGCTTTATCAAAGTCAACTTTAAACATGATTGTTTTCTTTTTCTTCTTTTTAGGCCAGGAACATAGTTCGTTGATGATCAAGGGCCCATCTAAGATATTTCTTCCTTCCACATACGCCGTTTGAACTTCCCCAACAACGTCCCCAATTACCTTCTTGAGTCGAAGAGCTAGTATCTTGGCAATGATTTTGTACAAACATCCTATAAGACTTATAGGACGATAGTCGCTTAGAGTCGAGGGGTCTTTAGTCTTTGACGCCAAGGTAATGAAAGAGGAATTGCAACCTTTGGCTAGACAGCCATATGCCTCAAAGTATTGAACAAAACGCAAAATATCAAATTTAATGATGTCCTAAAACGTCTTGATGAATTTGAACGTGAACCCGTCCGGTCCCGGGGCCTGATCACTCCCACATTCCCATACGGCTAACTTTATTTCTTCCATTGAGATAGTCGCCTCCAGCCCCACTGCGTGCTCAACCGTTAGAGTTCGAAAGGAGTTATTAATGAACTTCGGTCGATCCTTACATGGTTCTTGAAATTTTGTTTTAAAGAAATTAAATATCTCCCCTTTGATAATTTCCGCCTCCTCCACCAAACTCCCATCTATAATCAAACCATTTATTCGGTGCCTTCTGTTTTTATTATTTATGATGCCATGGAAGAATTTAGAGTTCTCATCGCCATCAGTGATCCAATTGACCCTCACCTTTTGCTTCAAGTCTTGCGCCTTTATTCTTTCTAACTCCATCATATGGTGTAAAGCATTTGAGCACGTGCTGCATTGGGATTCTGTGAGGGGACCAATTTCAGCCAATCTATCAAATTCTGTTACCACACTCCTACATCTGATTAAGTCAGCCATTTAAGTGTTTTTAATATTTTGGCACCATTTTTTATGCAGTTTTTTACATGTCTAAATTTCGCAGCCAACATGGCATCAGCCGATCCGTATCCCATAAAATCATTCCACGAAGTCAAGAACAGATCCGAGAACCCCGGCTTATTCAGCCACAAATTGAAAAATTTGAACAGGGGGGGGGGTCCGAAATCAATAACCTTAGATATTAGAGTAACCGGGCAATGGTCCGATAAATTATCAAATCTTTCATTAAAACTTTATTTTGGCTCTTTATACTATAATTGTAGTCATGATATAAAATTTTAAACTTATTCTTATTTAATTATTTAATTATTTAGTTTTTCCAAAATTAAATTTATTTTATCGATTAAAGCCCAAAACTTCTATTCCCAAAACATTTATATTTTTGAAATGAAAGATCAAGTGAAAACAAATGATACCGGTATAGACGTAGTAGGCTTTGGTCAAAATTTTCAACCATATTAATCACATCTTGCACGAGAAATAAGTTTTTTTTTGGAACCAGCAAACGAATTATATAAATAAAAACAAAACAGGAGCAAAGTGCAATACAAGAAGATCAACGAGATGCCGATAGAAAAGAAAAAAAACAACACATAGACCAGACTACATGCTAGAAAAGGGTGCAAAAAACCACCGAACCCACTCCAAATTGTGTTTTCTGCTCCTGTATTTTATCCACATAAACACCGTGACCTTGATTTGTTTTATCACACCTTGAAGGGGGACTGATTTTTGCCCAAAAGTCCAATCGTTCCTTGTTTTCCACAACGTCCAAAGAGTCCCATATACGATAGCAATCAACATTCTCTTTTTTTTCGGACCTCTTCCCCAAGCATTAATCGAGGTTAACAAATCAACCAGCGAATTGAATCCATCTATTTCGACTTCACACCACCTAGCAATTTCTTCCCATATTTTTCGTGCGAAGCTACACCCAAGAAGGACGTGGTCACGGTCTTCCGGTTCCAAACTACATTTCCGACACATCGAGTTGTTGGTATTAATACCTCTTCGGTTAAGCTCCACCAGAGAGGGAATACCATTTAAGATAGCTCTCCAAACGAAACAAGATACTTTGTAATTAGGCACCTCCAGAATCCATCTCATCAGATCACCATGTGGAACAGCCGACTTGGAACTTTCAAGATAATTTCTGATTACCTTCACGTAGAACCGACCATCCGGGGACAATTCGCACCTCCACACATTGGATTCTCCACCCTGCTTAAAAAAGGAATAGAAGTTAAGATTATGCACCTGCAATACCTTGGATATGCTAGCGATGTTATTCCAAACCCCTGGTAGATTCTTCCCCGATATCTTGTCCAGAGGATTAGCTTCGAGACCATGTATTCCCACTATCACCCGACACCATAGGGACTCAGTATCACTTCGCAATCTCCACCACCATTTCAATAGTAGAGCAACATTAAGCAACCTCAGCGACCCTACCCCATACCACCTTTTTCCTTTTCAGCAACAATTTTATCCCAAGAAATCCAACACATTTTATTTTGTTCACCACCTCCGCCCCAAAGAAATCGTCTTCTAATTTTCTCTAGTTCTTCGATAATGCCATCCGGAGCTTTAAAGAGAGATGGATAGTAATTAGGGAGATTTCCAAGTACTGCTTTTATGAGCGTGACCCGACCACCAAATGATAACGTTTTCGCTTTCCAACTAGACAATTTGGAATTGAAGCGATCAATTATATTCTTCCAATTTCTTTTTAAATTCATATTTGCCCCTACCGGAACCCCAAGGTATTTAAACGGAAAGGAACATGCTTCACACCCAATGATTATTGCACTTCTATCAATTTCTCTTTGAGTCACATTTACCCCAAAGACTTTAGACTTGTGAAAGTTTACTTTTAAGCCCGAGACCACATAAAAACATCTAAGGATTCTTGCGAGATTATGTAGGTTTTGAGTAGACCATTCTCCCACGAATAACGCATCGTCGACATAGAACAAGTGTGAAATACAAGGGCCGTTGTTTAGGATTTGAATCCCTTTGAAAATACCTTTCTCCTTTGCCGTTTCTAGAGCCACATTAAGCCCCTCCATCGCAATGATGAAGAGGAAAGGGGAAAGAGGGTCGCCTTGCCTAACCCCTCTAGTAATATCGAATTCTTTGGTTGGTGCACCATTGACTAGAACCGACGCTCTTGATGAGTTAAGACATCCCTTGATCCACATACACCATTTCTCCCCGAAGCCCATTTGTTTAAGCACCGAGAGAAGGTATTCCCAATTAAGCGAATCAAAAGCTTTATCAAAGTCAACTTTAAACATGATTGTTTTCTTTTTCTTCTTTTTAGGCCAGGAACATAGTTCGTTGATGATCAAGGGCCCATCTAAGATATTTCTTCCTTCCACATACGCCGTTTGAACTTCCCAACAACGTCCCCAATTACCTTCTTGAGTCGAAGAGCTAGTATCTTGGCAATGATTTTGTACAAACATCCTATAAGACTTATAGGACGATAGTCGCTTAGAGTCGAGGGGTCTTTAGTCTTTGACGCCAAGGTAATGAAAGAGGAATTGCAACCTTTGGCTAGACAGCCATATGCCTCAAAGTATTGAACAAAACGCAAAATATCAAATTTAATGATGTCCTAAAACGTCTTGATGAATTTGAACGTGAACCCGTCCGGTCCCGGGGCCTGATCACTCCCACATTCCCATACGGCTAACTTTATTTCTTCCATTGAGATAGTCGCCTCCAGCCCCACTGCGTGCTCAACCGTTAGAGTTCGAAAGGAGTTATTAATGAACTTCGGTCGATCCTTACATGGTTCTTGAAATTTTGTTTTAAAGAAATTAAATATCTCCCCTCTGATAATTTCCGCCTCCTCCACCAAACTCCCATCTATAATCAAACCATTTATTCGGTGCCTTCTGTTTTTATTATTTATGATGCCATGGAAGAATTTAGAGTTCTCATCGCCATCAGTGATCCAATTGACCCTCACCTTTTGCTTCAAGTCTTGCGCCTTTATTCTTTCTAACTCCATCATATGGTGTAAAGCATTTGAGCAGGTGCTGCATTGGGATTCTGTGAGGGGACCAATTTCAGCCAATCTATCAAATTCTGTTACCACACTCCTACATCTGATTAAGTCAGCCATTTAAGTGTTTTTAATATTTTGGCACCATTTTTTATGCAGTTTTTTACATGTCTAAATTTCGCAGCCAACATGGCATCAGCCGATCCGTATCCCATAAAATCATTCCACGAAGTCAAGAACAGATCCGAGAACCCCGGCTTATTCAGCCACAAATTGAAAAATTTGAACAGGGGGGGGGGTCCGAAATCAATAACCTTAGATATTAGAGTAACCGGGCAATGGTCCGATAAATTATCAAATCTTTCATTAAAACTTTATTTTGGCTCTTTATACTATAATTGTAGTCATGATATAAAATTTTAAACTTATTCTTATTTAATTATTTAATTATTTAGTTTTTCCAAAATAAAATTTATTTTATCGATTAAAGCCCAAAACTTCTATTCCCAAAACATTTATATTTTTGAAATGAAAGATCAAGTGAAAACAAATGATACCGGTATAGACGTAGTAGGCTTTGGTCAAAATTTTCAACCATATTAATCACATCTTGCACGAGAAATAAGTTTTTTTTTGGAACCAGCAAACGAATTATATAAATAAAAACAAAACAGGAGCAAAGTGCAATACAAGAAGATCAACGAGATGCCGATAGAAAAGAAAAAAAACAACACATAGACCAGACTACATGCTAGAAAAGGGTGCAAAAAACCACCGAACCCACTCCAAATTGTGTTTTCTGCTCCTGTATTTTATCCACATAAACACCGTGACCTTGATTTGTTTTATCACACCTTGAAGGGGGACTGATTTTTTCCCAAAAGTCCAATCGTTCCTTGTTTTCCACAACGTCCAAAGAGTCCCATATACGATAGCAATCAACATTCTCTTTTTTTTCGGACCTCTTCCCCAAGCATTAATCGAGGTTAACAAATCAACCAGCGAATTGAATCCATCTATTTCGACTTCACACCACCTAGCAATTTCTTCCCATATTTTTCGTGCGAAGCTACACCCAAGAAGGACGTGGTCACGGTCTTCCGGTTCCAAACTACATTTCCGACACATCGAGTTGTTGGTATTAATACCTCTTCGGTTAAGCTCCACCAGAGAGGGAATACCATTTAAGATAGCTCTCCAAACGAAACAAGATACTTTGTAATTAGGCACCTCCAGAATCCATCTCATCAGATCACCATGTGGAACAGCCGACTTGGAACTTTCAAGATAATTTCTGATTACCTTCACGTAGAACCGACCATCCGGGGACAATTCGCACCTCCACACATTGGATTCTCCACCCTGCTTAAAAAAGGAATAGAAGTTAAGATTATGCACCTGCAATACCTTGGATATGCTAGCGATGTTATTCCAAACCCCTGGTAGATTCTTCCCCGATATCTTGTCCAGAGGATTAGCTTCGAGACCATGTATTCCCACTATCACCCGACACCATAGGGACTCAGTATCACTTCGCAATCTCCACCACCATTTCAATAGTAAAGCAACATTAAGCAACCTCAGCGACCCTACCCCATACCACCTTTTTCCTTTTCAGCAACAATTTTATCCCAAGAAATCCAACACATTTTATTTTGTTCACCACCTCCGCCCCAAAGAAATCGTCTTCTAATTTTCTCTAGTTCTTCGATAATGCCATCCGGAGCTTTAAAGAGAGATGGATAGTAATTAGGGAGATTTCCAAGTACTGCTTTTATGAGCGTGACCCGACCACCAAATGATAACGTTTTCGCTTTCCAACTAGACAATTTGGAATTGAAGCGATCAATTATATTCTTCCAATTTCTTTTTAAATTCATATTTGCCCCTACCGGAACCCCAAGGTATTTAAACGGAAAGGAACATGCTTCACACCCAATGATTATTGCACTTCTATCAATTTCTCTTTGAGTCACATTTACCCCAAAGACTTTAGACTTGTGAAAGTTTACTTTTAAGCCCGAGACCACATAAAAACATCTAAGGATTCTTGCGAGATTATGTAGGTTTTGAGTAGACCATTCTCCCACGAATAACGCATCGTCGACATAGAACAAGTGTGAAATACAAGGGCCGTTGTTTAGGATTTGAATCCCTTTGAAAATACCTTTCTCCTTTGCCGTTTCTAGAGCCACATTAAGCCCCTCCATCGCAATGATGAAGAGGAAAGGGGAAAGAGGGTCGCCTTGCCTAACCCCTCTAGTAATATCGAATTCTTTGGTTGGTGCACCATTGACTAGAACCGACGCTCTTGATGAGTTAAGACATCCCTTGATCCACATACACCATTTCTCCCCGAAGCCCATTTGTTTAAGCACCGAGAGAAGGTATTCCCAATTAAGCGAATCAAAAGCTTTATCAAAGTCAACTTTAAACATGATTGTTTTCTTTTTCTTCTTTTTAGGCCAGGAACATAGTTCGTTGATGATCAAGGGCCCATCTAAGATATTTCTTCCTTCCACATACGCCGTTTGAACTTCCCCAACAACGTCCCCAATTACCTTCTTGAGTCGAAGAGCTAGTATCTTGGCAATGATTTTGTACAAACATCCTATAAGACTTATAGGACGATAGTCGCTTAGAGTCGAGGGGTCTTTAGTCTTTGACGCCAAGGTAATGAAAGAGGAATTGCAACCTTTGGCTAGACAGCCATATGCCTCAAAGTATTGAACAAAACGCAAAATATCAAATTTAATGATGTCCTAAAACGTCTTGATGAATTTGAACGTGAACCCGTCCGGTCCCGGGGCCTGATCACTCCCACATTCCCATACGGCTAACTTTATTTCTTCCATTGAGATAGTCGCCTCCAGCCCCACTGCGTGCTCAACCGTTAGAGTTCGAAAGGAGTTATTAATGAACTTCGGTCGATCCTTACATGGTTCTTGAAATTTTGTTTTAAAGAAATTAAATATCTCCCCTTTGATAATTTCCGCCTCCTCCACCAAACTCCCATCTATAATCAAACCATTTATTCGGTGCCTTCTGTTTTTATTATTTATGATGCCATGGAAGAATTTAGAGTTCTCATCGCCATCAGTGATCCAATTGACCCTCACCTTTTGCTTCAAGTCTTGCGCCTTTATTCTTTCTAACTCCATCATATGGTGTAAAGCATTTGAGCAGGTGCTGCATTGGGATTCTGTGAGGGGACCAATTTCAGCCAATCTATCAAATTCTGTTACCACACTCCTACATCTGATTAAGTCAGCCATTTAAGTGTTTTTAATATTTTGGCACCATTTTTTATGCAGTTTTTTACATGTCTAAATTTCGCAGCCAACATGGCATCAGCCGATCCGTATCCCATAAAATCATTCCACGAAGTCAAGAACAGATCCGAGAACCCCGGCTTATTCAGCCACAAATTGAAAAATTTGAACAGGGGGGGGGTCCGAAATCAATAACCTTAGATATTAGAGTAACCGGGCAATGGTCCGATAAATTATCAAATCTTTCATTAAAACTTTATTTTGGCTCTTTATACTATAATTGTAGTCATGATATAAAATTTTAAACTTATTCTTATTTAATTATTTAATTATTTAGTTTTTCCAAAATAAAATTTATTTTATCGATTAAAGCCCAAAACTTCTATTCCCAAAACATTTATATTTTTGAAATGAAAGATCAAGTGAAAACAAATGATACCGGTATAGACGTAGTAGGCTTTGGTCAAAATTTTCAACCATATTAATCACATCTTGCACGAGAAATAAGTTTTTTTTTGGAACCAGCAAACGAATTATATAAATAAAAACAAAACAGGAGCAAAGTGCAATACAAGAAGATCAACGAGATGCCGATAGAAAAGAAAAAAAACAACACATAGACCAGACTACATGCTAGAAAAGGGTGCAAAAAACCACCGAACCCACTCCAAATTGTGTTTTCTGCTCCTGTATTTTATCCACATAAACACCGTGACCTTGATTTGTTTTATCACACCTTGAAGGGGGACTGATTTTTGCCCAAAAGTCCAATCGTTCCTTGTTTTCCACAACGTCCAAAGAGTCCCATATACGATAGCAATCAACATTCTCTTTTTTTTCGGACCTCTTCCCCAAGCATTAATCGAGGTTAACAAATCAACCAGCGAATTGAATCCATCTATTTCGACTTCACACCACCTAGCAATTTCTTCCCATATTTTTCGTGCGAAGCTACACCCAAGAAGGACGTGGTCACGGTCTTCCGGTTCCAAACTACATTTCCGACACATCGAGTTGTTGGTATTAATACCTCTTCGGTTAAGCTCCACCAGAGAGGGAATACCATTTAAGATAGCTCTCCAAACGAAACAAGATACTTTGTAATTAGGCACCTCCAGAATCCATCTCATCAGATCACCATGTGGAACAGCCGACTTGGAACTTTCAAGATAATTTCTGATTACCTTCACGTAGAACCGACCATCCGGGGACAATTCGCACCTCCACACATTGGATTCTCCACCCTGCTTAAAAAAGGAATAGAAGTTAAGATTATGCACCTGCAATACCTTGGATATGCTAGCGATGTTATTCCAAACCCCTGGTAGATTCTTCCCCGATATCTTGTCCAGAGGATTAGCTTCGAGACCATGTATTCCCACTATCACCCGACACCATAGGGACTCAGTATCACTTCGCAATCTCCACCACCATTTCAATAGTAGAGCAACATTAAGCAACCTCAGCGACCCTACCCCATACCACCTTTTTCCTTTTCAGCAACAATTTTATCCCAAGAAATCCAACACATTTTATTTTGTTCACCACCTCCGCCCCAAAGAAATCGTCTTCTAATTTTCTCTAGTTCTTCGATAATGCCATCCGGAGCTTTAAAGAGAGATGGATAGTAATTAGGGAGATTTCCAAGTACTGCTTTTATGAGCGTGACCTGACCACCAAATGATAACGTTTTCGCTTTCCAACTAGACAATTTGGAATTGAAGCGATCAATTATATTCTTCCAATTTCTTTTTAAATTCATATTTGCCCCTACCGGAACCCCAAGGTATTTAAACGGAAAGGAACATGCTTCACACCCAATGATTATTGCACTTCTATCAATTTCTCTTTGAGTCACATTTACCCCAAAGACTTTAGACTTGTGAAAGTTTACTTTTAAGCCCGAGACCACATAAAAACATCTAAGGATTCTTGCGAGATTATGTAGGTTTTGAGTAGACCATTCTCCCACGAATAACGCATCGTCGACATAGAACAAGTGTGAAATACAAGGGCCGTTGTTTAGGATTTGAATCCCTTTGAAAATACCTTTCTCCTTTGCCGTTTCTAGAGCCACATTAAGCCCCTCCATCGCAATGATGAAGAGGAAAGGGGAAAGAGGGTCGCCTTGCCTAACCCCTCTAGTAATATCGAATTCTTTGGTTGGTGCACCATTGACTAGAACCGACGCTCTTGATGAGTTAAGACATCCCTTGATCCACATACACCATTTCTCCCCGAAGCCCATTTGTTTAAGCACCGAGAGAAGGTATTCCCAATTAAGCGAATCAAAAGCTTTATCAAAGTCAACTTTAAACATGATTGTTTTCTTTTTCTTCTTTTTAGGCCAGGAACATAGTTCGTTGATGATCAAGGGCCCATCTAAGATATTTCTTCCTTCCACATACGCCGTTTGAACTTCCCCAACAACGTCCCCAATTACCTTCTTGAGTCGAAGAGCTAGTATCTTGGCAATGATTTTGTACAAACATCCTATAAGACTTATAGGACGATAGTCGCTTAGAGTCGAGGGGTCTTTAGTCTTTGACGCCAAGGTAATGAAAGAGGAATTGCAACCTTTGGCTAGACAGCCATATGCCTCAAAGTATTGAACAAAACGCAAAATATCAAATTTAATGATGTCCTAAAACGTCTTGATGAATTTGAACGTGAACCCGTCCGGTCCCGGGGCCTGATCACTCCCACATTCCCATACGGCTAACTTTATTTCTTCCATTGAGATAGTCGCCTCCAGCCCCACTGCGTGCTCAACCGTTAGAGTTCGAAAGGAGTTATTAATGAACTTCGGTCGATCCTTACATGGTTCTTGAAATTTTGTTTTAAAGAAATTAAATATCTCCCCTTTGATAATTTCCGCCTCCTCCACCAAACTCCCATCTATAATCAAACCATTTATTCGGTGCCTTCTGTTTTTATTATTTATGATGCCATGGAAGAATTTAGAGTTCTCATCGCCATCAGTGATCCAATTGACCCTCACCTTTTGCTTCAAGTCTTGCGCCTTTATTCTTTCTAACTCCATCATATGGTGTAAAGCATTTGAGCAGGTGCTGCATTGGGATTCTGTGAGGGGACCAATTTCAGCCAATCTATCAAATTCTGTTACCACACTCCTACATCTGATTAAGTCAGCCATTTAAGTGTTTTTAATATTTTGGCACCATTTTTTATGCAGTTTTTTACATGTCTAAATTTCGCAGCCAACATGGCATCAGCCGATCCGTATCCCATAAAATCATTCCACGAAGTCAAGAACAGATCCGAGAACCCCGGCTTATTCAGCCACAAATTGAAAAATTTGAACAGGGGGGGGGTCCGAAATCAATAACCTTAGATATTAGAGTAACCGGGCAATGGTCCGATAAATTATCAAATCTTTCATTAAAACTTTATTTTGGCTCTTTATACTATAATTGTAGTCATGATATAAAATTTTAAACTTATTCTTATTTAATTATTTAATTATTTAGTTTTTCCAAAATAAAATTTATTTTATCGATTAAAGCCCAAAACTTCTATTCCCAAAACATTTATATTTTTGAAATGAAAGATCAAGTGAAAACAAATGATACCGGTATAGACGTAGTAGGCTTTGGTCAAAATTTTCAACCATATTAATCACATCTTGCACGAGAAATAAGTTTTTTTTTGGAGCCAGCAAACGAATTATATAAATAAAAACAAAACAGGAGCAAAGTGCAATACAAGAAGATCAACGAGATGCCGATAGAAAAGAAAAAAAACAACACATAGACCAGACTACATGCTAGAAAAGGGTGCAAAAAACCACCGAACCCACTCCAAATTGTGTTTTCTGCTCCTGTATTTTATCCACATAAACACCGTGACCTTGATTTGTTTTATCACACCTTGAAGGGGGACTGATTTTTGCCCAAAAGTCCAATCGTTCCTTGTTTTCCACAACGTCCAAAGAGTCCCATATACGATAGCAATCAACATTCTCTTTTTTTTCGGACCTCTTCCCCAAGCATTAATCGAGGTTAACAAATCAACCAGCGAATTGAATCCATCTATTTCGACTTCACACCACCTAGCAATTTCTTCCCATATTTTTCGTGCGAAGCTACACCCAAGAAGGACGTGGTCACGGTCTTCCGGTTCCAAACTACATTTCCGACACATCGAGTTGTTGGTATTAATACCTCTTCGGTTAAGCTCCACCAGAGAGGGAATACCATTTAAGATAGCTCTCCAAACGAAACAAGATACTTTGTAATTAGGCACCTCCAGAATCCATCTCATCAGATCACCATGTGGAACAGCCGACTTGGAACTTTCAAGATAATTTCTGATTACCTTCACGTAGAACCGACCATCCGGGGACAATTCGCACCTCCACACATTGGATTCTCCACCCTGCTTAAAAAAGGAATAGAAGTTAAGATTATGCACCTGCAATACCTTGGATATGCTAGCGATGTTATTCCAAACCCCTGGTAGATTCTTCCCCGATATCTTGTCCAGAGGATTAGCTTCGAGACCATGTATTCCCACTATCACCCGACACCATAGGGACTCAGTATCACTTCGCAATCTCCACCACCATTTCAATAGTAGAGCAACATTAAGCAACCTCAGCGACCCTACCCCATACCACCTTTTTCCTTTTCAGCAACAATTTTATCCCAAGAAATCCAACACATTTTATTTTGTTCACCACCTCCGCCCCAAAGAAATCGTCTTCTAATTTTCTCTAGTTCTTCGATAATGCCATCCGGAGCTTTAAAGAGAGATGGATAGTAATTAGGGAGATTTCCAAGTACTGCTTTTATGAGCGTGACCCGACCACCAAATGATAACGTTTTCGCTTTCCAACTAGACAATTTGGAATTGAAGCGATCAATTATATTCTTCCAATTTCTTTTTAAATTCATATTTGCCCCTACCGGAACCCCAAGGTATTTAAACGGAAAGGAACATGCTTCACACCCAATGATTATTGCACTTCTATCAATTTCTCTTTGAGTCACATTTACCCCAAAGACTTTAGACTTGTGAAAGTTTACTTTTAAGCCCGAGACCACATAAAAACATCTAAGGATTCTTGCGAGATTATGTAGGTTTTGAGTAGACCATTCTCCCACGAATAACGCATCGTCGACATAGAACAAGTGTGAAATACAAGGGCCGTTGTTTAGGATTTGAATCCCTTTGAAAATACCTTTCTCCTTTGCCGTTTCTAGAGCCACATTAAGCCCCTCCATCGCAATGATGAAGAGGAAAGGGGAAAGAGGGTCGCCTTGCCTAACCCCTCTAGTAATATCGAATTCTTTGGTTGGTGCACCATTGACTAGAACCGACGCTCTTGATGAGTTAAGACATCCCTTGATCCACATACACCATTTCTCCCCGAAGCCCATTTGTTTAAGCACCGAGAGAAGGTATTCCCAATTAAGCGAATCAAAAGCTTTATCAAAGTCAACTTTAAACATGATTGTTTTCTTTTTCTTCTTTTTAGGCCAGGAACATAGTTCGTTGATGATCAAGGGCCTATCTAAGATATTTCTTCCTTCCACATACGCCGTTTGAACTTCCCCAACAACGTCCCCAATTACCTTCTTGAGTCGAAGAGCTAGTATCTTGGCAATGATTTTGTACAAACATCCTATAAGACTTATAGGACGATAGTCGCTTAGAGTCGAGGGGTCTTTAGTCTTTGACGCCAAGGTAATGAAAGAGGAATTGCAACCTTTGGCTAGACAGCCATATGCCTCAAAGTATTGAACAAAACGCAAAATATCAAATTTAATGATGTCCTAAAACGTCTTGATGAATTTGAACGTGAACCCGTCCGGTCCCGGGGCCTGATCACTCCCACATTCCCATACGGCTAACTTTATTTCTTCCATTGAGATAGTCGCCTCCAGCCCCACTGCGTGCTCAACCGTTAGAGTTCGAAAGGAGTTATTAATGAACTTCGGTCGATCCTTACATGGTTCTTGAAATTTTGTTTTAAAGAAATTAAATATCTCCCCTTTGATAATTTCCGCCTCCTCCACCAAACTCCCATCTATAATCAAACCATTTATTCGGTGCCTTCTGTTTTTATTATTTATGATGCCATGGAAGAATTTAGAGTTCTCATCGCCATCAGTGATCCAATTGACCCTCACCTTTTGCTTCAAGTCTTGCGCCTTTATTCTTTCTAACTCCATCATATGGTGTAAAGCATTTGAGCAGGTGCTGCATTGGGATTCTGTGAGGGGACCAATTTCAGCCAATCTATCAAATTCTGTTACCACACTCCTACATCTGATTAAGTCAGCCATTTAAGTGTTTTTAATATTTTGGCACCATTTTTTATGCAGTTTTTTACATGTCTAAATTTCGCAGCCAACATGGCATCAGCCGATCCGTATCCCATAAAATCATTCCACGAAGTCAAGAACAGATCCGAGAACCCCGGCTTATTCAGCCACAAATTGAAAAATTTGAACAGGGGGGGTCCGAAATCAATAACCTTAGATATTAGAGTAACCGGGCAATGGTCCGATAAATTATCAAATCTTTCATTAAAACTTTATTTTGGCTCTTTATACTATAATTGTAGTCATGATATAAAATTTTAAACTTATTCTTATTTAATTATTTAATTATTTAGTTTTTCCAAAATAAAATTTATTTTATCGATTAAAGCCCAAAACTTCTATTCCCAAAACATTTATATTTTTGAAATGAAAGATCAAGTGAAAACAAATGATACCGGTATAGACGTAGTAGGCTTTGGTCAAAATTTTCAACCATATTAATCACATCTTGCACGAGAAATAAGTTTTTTTTTGGAACCAGCAAACGAATTATATAAATAAAAACAAAACAGGAGCAAAGTGCAATACAAGAAGATCAACGAGATGCCGATAGAAAAGAAAAAAAACAACACATAGACCAGACTACATGCTAGAAAAGGGTGCAAAAAACCACCGAACCCACTCCAAATTGTGTTTTCTGCTCCTGTATTTTATCCACATAAACACCGTGACCTTGATTTGTTTTATCACACCTTGAAGGGGGACTGATTTTTGCCCAAAAGTCCAATCGTTCCTTGTTTTCCACAACGTCCAAAGAGTCCCATATACGATAGCAATCAACATTCTCTTTTTTTTCGGACCTCTTCCCCAAGCATTAATCGAGGTTAACAAATCAACCAGCGAATTGAATCCATCTATTTCGACTTCACACCACCTAGCAATTTCTTCCCATATTTTTCGTGCGAAGCTACACCCAAGAAGGACGTGGTCACGGTCTTCCGGTTCCAAACTACATTTCCGACACATCGAGTTGTTGGTATTAATACCTCTTCGGTTAAGCTCCACCAGAGAGGGAATACCATTTAAGATAGCTCTCCAAACGAAACAAGATACTTTGTAATTAGGCACCTCCAGAATCCATCTCATCAGATCACCATGTGGAACAGCCGACTTGGAACTTTCAAGATAATTTCTGATTACCTTCACGTAGAACCGACCATCCGGGGACAATTCGCACCTCCACACATTGGATTCTCCACCCTGCTTAAAAAAGGAATAGAAGTTAAGATTATGCACCTGCAATACCTTGGATATGCTAGCGATGTTATTCCAAACCCCTGGTAGATTCTTCCCCGATATCTTGTCCAGAGGATTAGCTTCGAGACCATGTATTCCCACTATCACCCGACACCATAGGGACTCAGTATCACTTCGCAATCTCCACCACCATTTCAATAGTAGAGCAACATTAAGCAACCTCAGCGACCCTACCCCATACCACCTTTTTCCTTTTCAGCAACAATTTTATCCCAAGAAATCCAACACATTTTATTTTGTTCACCACCTCCGCCCCAAAGAAATCGTCTTCTAATTTTCTCTAGTTCTTCGATAATGCCATCCGGAGCTTTAAAGAGAGATGGATAGTAATTAGGGAGATTTCCAAGTACTGCTTTTATGAGCGTGACCCGACCACCAAATGATAACGTTTTCGCTTTCCAACTAGACAATTTGGAATTGAAGCGATCAATTATATTCTTCCAATTTCTTTTTAAATTCATATTTGCCCCTACCGGAACCCCAAGGTATTTAAACGGAAAGGAACATGCTTCACACCCAATGATTATTGCACTTCTATCAATTTCTCTTTGAGTCACATTTACCCCAAAGACTTTAGACTTGTGAAAGTTTACTTTTAAGCCCGAGACCACATAAAAACATCTAAGGATTCTTGCGAGATTATGTAGGTTTTGAGTAGACCATTCTCCCACGAATAACGCATCGTCGACATAGAACAAGTGTGAAATACAAGGGCCGTTGTTTAGGATTTGAATCCCTTTGAAAATACCTTTCTCCTTTGCCGTTTCTAGAGCCACATTAAGCCCCTCCATCGCAATGATGAAGAGGAAAGGGGAAAGAGGGTCGCCTTGCCTAACCCCTCTAGTAATATCGAATTCTTTGGTTGGTGCACCATTGACTAGAACCGACGCTCTTGATGAGTTAAGACATCCCTTGATCCACATACACCATTTCTCCCCGAAGCCTATTTGTTTAAGCACCGAGAGAAGGTATTCCCAATTAAGCGAATCAAAAGCTTTATCAAAGTCAACTTTAAACATGATTGTTTTCTTTTTCTTCTTTTTAGGCCAGGAACATAGTTCGTTGATGATCAAGGGCACATCTAAGATATTTCTTCCTTCCACATACGCCGTTTGAACTTCCCCAACAACGTCCCCAATTACCTTCTTGAGTCGAAGAGCTAGTATCTTGGCAATGATTTTGTACAAACATCCTATAAGACTTATAGGACGATAGTCGCTTAGAGTCGAGGGGTCTTTAGTCTTTGACGCCAAGGTAATGAAAGAGGAATTGCAACCTTTGGCTAGACAGCCATATGCCTCAAAGTATTGAACAAAACGCAAAATATCAAATTTAATGATGTCCTAAAACGTCTTGATGAATTTGAACGTGAACCCGTCCGGTCCCGGGGCCCGATCACTCCCACATTCCCATACGGCTAACTTTATTTCTTCCATTGAGATAGTCGCCTCCAGCCCCACTGCGTGCTCAACCGTTAGAGTTCGAAAGGAGTTATTAATGAACTTCGGTCGATCCTTACATGGTTCTTGAAATTTTGTTTTAAAGAAATTAAATATCTCCCGTTTGATAATTTCCGCCTCCTCCACCAAACTCCCATCTATAATCAAACCATTTATTCGGTGCCTTCTGTTTTTATTATTTATGATGCCATGGAAGAATTTAGAGTTCTCATCGCCATCAGTGATCCAATTGACCCTCACCTTTTGCTTCAAGTCTTGCGCCTTTATTCTTTCTAACTCCATCATATGGTGTAAAGCATTTGAGCAGGTGCTGCATTGGGATTCTGTGAGGGGA
This sequence comes from Cichorium intybus, assembly GCA_023525715.1. NCBI lineage: Eukaryota > Viridiplantae > Streptophyta > Magnoliopsida > Asterales > Asteraceae > Cichorium > Cichorium intybus. Next base: position 75,922,417 of record CM042015.1, read on the forward strand.
CCAATTTCAGCCAATCTATCAAATTCTGTTACCACACTCCTACATCTGATTAAGTCAGCCATTTAAGTGTTTTTAATATTTTGGCACCATTTTTTATGCAGTTTTTTACATGTCTAAATTTTGCAGCCAACATGGCATCAGCCGATCCGTATCCCATAAAATCATTCCACGAAGTCAAGATCAGATCCGAGAACCCCGGCTTATTCAGCCACAAATTGAAAAATTTGAACAGGGGGGGGGTCCGAAATCAATAACCTTAGATATTAGAGTAACCGGGCAATGGTCCGATAATTCACGAGGGAGCGCCGTGACCTTCGCCATAGGAAAATAATGCAAGAATTTTGAGCACACAAGGAAACAATCAAGTTTGCTCAGTTTCGCCCCATCCTGGCAGTAATAAGTGAATCGGTGTCCTCCTATGTTAAAATCATGCAACCCGGCTTCCTGAATGAACTGGTTAAAAGATGCAGCACTTCTGGGACAAAAATTCGAGTTCATCCTTTCTTCCGGTCGTCTAACAGCATTAAAATCACCAAACATTACCCAAACCCCATGCCAATTTTGTTTGAGATTCGTCAATTCCGCCCATAAATTTGCTTTATCGACTTGTTTTTGCGGCCCATAGACGTTAGCAAAAATAACCTTCTCCGTCATACCTTTCCAACATCCGACAATAATTAAATAATACCTGGATTTGATGACGTTTGTCTTGGTGAAAAGTTGATTGTTCCAGACACAGAAAAGTCCCCCTGATCGTCCATACGAGTTGACTCCTTCATGATCGTACTCTACCGAATCCCAGCACCCTCGAACATTTATTCCATACGAGTTGACTCCTTCATGATCGTACTCTACCGAATCCCAGCACCCTCGAACATTTATTTTTTCACAATCCGACATCCAAGTTTCTTGGATTCCAATGAAATTAACTTTGTGGGCTGCTTTTAGTCTACGAGCCCCAATCCACCTTTGCTTTTTCCCCACTGTTTTGAAAACCGGACCGGACCGGCCGGTCGAACCGGTTTAACCGGAAACCGGTAATGATTCCGGTTTTTTAAAACTCCAAAAACCATTTGTATCTTGAACCGGTAAAAACCGGCGGGTTTTTAGGAACCGCGGTTCAACCAGTGAGGTTTAACTAGCCATTGAACCGGTTTATTACTAAAAAAATTATTAAACTTTTAACTAATAAGTAACCATGCTGACGCGCATCATGATCCACACACGCGATCTGCACGGACTTAGGGTAGGCGTAGTTTCCTTCTTATTATATAGCAATCTCACATCATATTGTTTGAGTCTGCCCACCGATGTGGGACAATAGATATACAAATTGTGAAAACTTTTCAAAATAGTATTTTGTAACCATGTCTCTCTATGTAGGATTATTTTTCTCATACACTATTGTTTGTGAAACTATCGGTACAATATTGATCTATTTTATTTCATAGACACTATTGTTTGATATATATATATATATATATATATATATATATATATATATATATATATATATATATATATATATATATATATATATATATATATATATATATATATATATACGGTTTTTGAGACCGGTCCGACCGGTTGGACCAATTGAACCATCCCGGTTCAATGTCCGGTCCGGTTTTCAAAACATTGTTTTTCCCCCATCCCTCTAATATTTATGGAAACACAATTCATTGATTATTGATTTGGACACCATCGCCACCAACTTCTTTGCTTAACAGCAGGTTTCCTTCTTCGATTTGGAACCCAATTTCGTTACCGATTGCAACAGTCTCTCGAATTTCATCTACCACGGGAGATGCAGAAACCTCAATGCCGTCTTCTGCACTAGGTTCTAGTGCTGCGCCATGGTCGGAAGTCGCGGGATTCGCATTGAGATCAATCGAGTCGGATCTACAGTTATTTGCCGGCGTATGCGAAGTTTGAACCATTGGGGAACAGCTGCGACCTTCAGTGTCGGCACGCCTTCTCTTGGACTTCCTCCCTTTCCTTGAATTTCTGCTGGACCCCATGTTGTCAAAATTAGCCGGGAATGGCCCAAAGCAGCCAAGCGGGACCAAGTCCGTTAGCAGCCCATTTGGTTCTTGACCCACCCAATTCCCTCCGTCCGGCCCATTCTGATTTTTTTCACGTGTTGTTTGCTCCATGCCTCCAAGGTAGGCGTTTTGTCTCCCAAGATGCATGCTTCTTCCTCCTCGATTCTGCATCCGACCGTCAGACTTCTGGGCTCGTCAGTCGGAACCCCCGCCGGTTTGTTAGGGAGAGGGATGGCCGGAGAGTTCACCACACTGTCTACCTTGTCATTTTCCGGGCGAATCTCCCCGTCTTCTGGTTCGTCCTCCTCCATATTTGCCCAAGTATCAGATATCGCATCCGAGTCGTCGTCTTCATCCCCTTCGTCCTCGTCGGAAACAGTTTTGTCAAACGGGAGCGGCCGGAACGGTGACCAGTCTTCCGTATACTCGACCACCCCGATACGATACAGTTTCCCCGCCGCTTCTACTACAGTTTCTTCATTGATCCACGTCCTTCGACACGTGATGATTCCTACTTTCCCCATTGACCAGTCGGATCTTCCATGAATGTAATCGAAAGGATTTATAACCTTACCAAATCTCCCTGCAATTCTTGAGAAATTTTCTTCGTCCCATAGTTCTAGTGGAAGGCCCGTTATTTTAAGCCATGCAGTATGTTCATAGTTCTGTTCCGACTGATAAATATCACCACTCTGCAAACGATCTTCGACTTCCCCAACAACATCTGCAAACGATCTTCGACTTCCCCCGATCGTCGGGTTGAAACGTGAGTCGATACATTGAATCCGTTCGTTCACCTGATTCACCCTCTCGTATTGCATTCCGTTCTTCGGAACTTCCCGGAAGTTCTGTGCTCCGATCTTTCTAGCGTATCTTGCGACATGTACCAGGCGATTCATGCCGTTAATTGCGACGTAACGCAGCCTTTCCTCCATCGACTTTTCATTGTTCACACCTTTGAATCTGACAAAAGCAAAGTGCCCTTGGGAGTCCTTCTTACTCGCCACATAGACATTTGTAACCTTTCCATATCTTGAAAACTCCTTGAGAATGGCGTCCCTTCCTATCCCCGGTGGTATCTTAGACACAAAGAAGGTAGTGATTTCTTCTGGTTTGCCTCGCCGGCGTACTTCCGTCCATTTGCCCTCCTTGTTTGCACGACCGTTCATCTCCTTACCCACTCGATCCTTTATTGGTTAAACTAGCTAACGATTTGTATTCCAACAGTTCAAGTGTTTTGGATTTTTTTGCACGAGAAATAAGTGATGAGGTATGTTCATATTAACCACCATTTTGAATTGTGAAAATTAATTACACTGTACATTTTCGTGACATCGAGAAAACAAAAAAGTAAACATGCTAGCGCTCTTCTAGAGTGGAAGTAGATGAGGTAATCGATGTTGAATCTTTAGAAGAACAAAAGGTATGCTAATTAATTACTTGCAATTCGCTTATCATTTATTAACCCATGAACTCGATCATTCTAAGCAAGTTGGATTTACTCGGGAAGCGCATGATGAAGTTGAAGACATGGTGATCTCACAAGATCAACATGTATGCTAGTTAATTAGGTACAAATTGCTTAACATTTATTTACACGTGAAAGTAAATCATTACAAACAAGTTTCTTTTAGATAGGAGTTGCACGATGAAGTGAATGACACGACCGACTTTAAGAACACCATATATATGGATAAAAGTACCCAAATTTGTTATAAAATGTTGAAATAGAGTTCGTCATATTCGGGATGAATCATATGAAGATGATGGCATGCCAAAGAGGTAATGCTTATTGAATATTTTCAATAAGTCTGATTGTAGTAAGTGAGTACGATTTTTTTTATTTATTAAGTTTTGTTTAAATAAATTGAGTACTCAAATTAACTAGACCGATTAGTGTCTGGAAATACATTGTATAGATGGCTCAGATTTTTAAGGGTTGTCGATTGAACTTTTAATAAAAATGAGGATGATTAGTTCGAAAAACCACCTTTGGTTACGTTTCAGCATTATTATTCTGTGCATGATTTGTTTGTCGTAACGATGAAGAAAATAGCCTCTTTCTTTCGATGATCTCTTAGGACAACTCCAACCTTTGACACTATATGATATACCATTTTTGTGTAAAATCTACACTAAAATTCTTCTTAACTCCAACCATACATTAAAAGTTTACACTAAAAGTATAGTTTAATGTTATAGTAATGCAATAATCACAGGTACACGAAACGGATATAGCCACACAAAAATACCGTGACTATAGGTCTTTAGTCACATGATTTTTATTCATTCGAAGTGTGACGAAAGGTCACGTCATTTTAGATACTATATGGCTACATTGGTTTTGTTTTGCTGTATCAACCGAAAAACGAACTGTGGCCGTATCAAAAAAGTGTGACTAATGGGTAGGAATATTTGTTAACTTAATAAAGCATTTCAACTAAAATTATGGCTAAAACGTTTATAGACACACAACTGTTTTTTATGCTGGCTAGTTTGCATCGAATAACGACATGAATCAATTTTATATGTGACGTTGATTATTATTAGTCACAAAAAGATTAATTATTGAGCCTTTTCTCACATACAATTATCCAAAACGAAGCCAAAAGCGTTGTTGTATCAAGTATTTTCTTCAATAACCATGGCCATAAATTGTTTATAGACTCACATGTAAATTTCGATAGTGACTAGCGTTCATGAATGGACACATAAACTTCATATGACCGTGGTTGTTCCTTTTGTTTAGACGCACACATTAGACACATGAAATTAAGGAATACGTGGGAAAAAGTGTTGTTGTAATAAAGCATTTTGTCAAATAAGTGTGACCATAAAGTCTTTCTAGACACACATGTAAGTATTGCTAGTGACTATAAAACATCCAATTGCTACATGAAGTTCTTTTAACCGTGGTCATTGCTATTCTTTAGTCGACTTCTTGTTTGAGACTTTAGCCACAGGTAAATAAGCAGACCGTGGCCAAATTGTTCATGTAATCAAGTATTATTTCGAATTAATGTGGCCATATACTCTTTGTAGTCACATAATTAGTTTTGGACAGTGACTATTGGTCATGCAAATGTAAATTGAAATTATTATTATTGGTCGTTGCTATTCTTTAGTCATGAAACGACTGCTTGTTTGAGACTTTAGCCACAAATATAACCAACCGTGGCCAAATTTGTTCATGTAATCAAGCATTATTTTGAATTATTGTGGCATAACCTCTTTGTAGACACATAATTATTTTTGGATAGTGACTATTGGTTATCTAGTGGTAAATTGAAATTATTGTTGTCACGTTTGGTGATATTTAGTCACATGAACATTTATTGGCATGACATTTTTACACACAATTATCTAGAATGTGTAATTGTATTTACCCTTTAGTCACACATGTTAAAATAAAACATGACTACAAAGTCCTTGTAGTCATACAAATCATTTTCGAGGTGGCGATTCTACTATAGTTAGCCATATAAATTTACGTTAACCATAACATGTGTTATCCTTTGGACACACAAAAAATTATGAATGTGGCTATTGATTATAATCTTCAAACAATGAATCAATTAAACCATAGCCATATTTGTTATATCGTCACACAATATTGTTCAACGTGATTATCATTCGGCCAATTGTCACATGAATTTGTATTGACGGACACCGAAAATTTCAAAAACAGTGACTAAAGTTTGGTGTATAGCCACTTTATTATATATTACCATGACGTTTGCTATTATTCGACACATAAATTTATGTCAAGCATAACATGTGTTATCCTTTAGACACAAACAATTGTGAATGTTGCTATTGATTATAATTTCAAATGGTGAATTATTTAAAGCATATCCATATGTGTTATATCGACACACAATATCGTTCAACGTGACTATCGTTTACCCAATTGTCACATGAATTTGTATTACCGGACACCAAAAATTTCATAAAACAGTGACTAATGTTTAGTGTATAGCCACTTTTTTATTATTACCATGACGTTTGCTATCATTCAAACACATAAACAAAAAATAAACATGACTATTGTTAATCTATAGCCACATAAAATTTTGTATATCTTGCAGTGACGAGTATGAATGGACAGCTATAGTTTTAAATAGACATATATAGCTACATATATTTAATAAATGTTACAAATAAATATATAAGTAAACATGATAAAAGAGAATGATTTTATTATTATAAATGGACATATGTAGCCATATGTACTCGATTTTACCTTCATTAAAATCAATCCATTATTCATTAATTACCATTTATATTATATATAAGTCTAGACACAGATGATAGACTCTATCTGACCATATAACACTTATACACTCACAACATTTCTCTTTTATCATGATAGTTGTTTGTTTTTAGACACGCATAAAAAAGTAAAACGTGACCATAAAATGATTATAGTTAGTTGTTTTTGTTTCCTTTACTAAGTGGCTAACCTAATCCTGTAGACACAAAAAATCAATTATATGTGAAAATCATTTCATTCATTCACCACTTATATTATATACAATTTTGGACGCATATAATAAAGTATACTGTGACCATATAACATTTACACTCACAACTTTTCTCTTTTATCATGACAATTTTTTATTTTTAGACACACATAAGATATTATGAAATGACCATAACATGGTTATAGTTAATTATTTTTATTCTTTAACTAAGTGTCTAAACGCTACCCTATGGACACACAAAATCATTTATTTGGCCATATGTACTCGATTTTACCTTCATTAAAATCAATCAATTTCATTAGATAAATATAATAAATAATACTATGACCATATAATACTTATACTCACAACTTTTCTTTTTTATCATGACAATTGTTTGTTTTTTGACACGCATAAAAAATTAAAACGTGACCATAGAATTCTTATAGTTACTTGTTTTATTTCTTTTACTAAGTGGCTAATAAAAAACTATCATATGGTCACACGAAATCAATTATGTGGTTATATATACTCGATTTTAGCTACATTAAAAGCAATAGTCTAATTTAACTCTATGATTTAGACACATAAACAATTGTTTTATGTGACCATATATGTATCTTTCGTCTCTTAGAACAACCATCACAAACTTTTTACTTATTAAAAAAAGCTGTGGCTGTTGGTGATATGTAGCCACATTGTTTTTATGTGGCTCGTAAAACACTAATTTTGACGTTAACTCGTTATGAACGATTACGACCTACATTGCAATGGTCACACATATTGCTGTAAAATGTAGCTAAACTAGTCTAAAACTTTTTACATGACTTTTAGTCATGCAAATAGTCAAAAGTGTGACGGCGGTTTTGGAAAAAGTGTGACCGTTGGTCATTTTTGTACTAGTAAAATTTCTTCATCAATATAAGAATTTTTTTAACCCAATAACTATTAGTAAATTATTAAAGTAAAAATAGAGGTCATGAATAGTGGAATACTAAAATTGTGACATATTATTCATCAACACAATAAATGGTGTTGCATATATAGGTGTATTGAAACTCTTTTGTCCTTTGTTTTTTGTGTTTTGGGAGTCCATTGGAGATGGTCTTATGAGCAGTAATGAAGCTAGCATAGAATAAGTGGGGTATATGCACTTTACTTAGAAGTGGGCCTTGCCTCATAATTTACTAAAAACTTCCAAAAATATATATTTTGTTGAAATAACCCTTTTTTTTGGCACCATCTTTACTCCTATTTTACATCAAATTTTGCTTAAAATATCTAAAAACTCTAAGATTTCTAAAATTTTTCGCAAAAGTACATAAATGGTCGATTTGTAAGCAAAAGTACCACTACAGGTCATTTTAAAGAATTTTTCACATGGCTGGTCCGTGATACTTTGAATTGTTAATGGGAAGAAGGTGTTCAATACTCTGAAAACCAGATCGGGTTACGGTAGTGGGTTAAATACGAATTTTGACCTCATTTCTTCATTTTACGAACAAAAAAAGACCCAAAGGCGATTTTCAAAGCTAGGAGTGCGAAAATTGGTCATTTTGATCAAGGGTTTTGTGTAGGAAAAGGGTGGGGAAGTCGGATTTAACACCCGAAACGTGTTCTTGAGTTCTTGATTTCGAGGTTAGTGATTTGTGGTTTTAGGGTTCTAAACCCTATATTCTTAAATCTGAAATTTTGCTTTGAATTAGCTCATGTGTTGTTAGTAGGTTGTTATTATATGTAGTATTGAGTCTTTGTTACGATTATTGTGAAGTTTTAACGGTTGATTTGGTAAAAACCGCGAAATTGGAGGTTTTGAGTTGATAGCACATGATATCCATAGATTATGATCTTTGTTAGCTATTGATTCTTGATCTATTGAGTTAGATGTTGTTAAATTGTTTTGAGGATGTTGAGGTATGATATGTGATGTCGTTTTCAACAGATACTCATAGGAGGGAAGGAGATACACGAGGCACGGGTGGACCACGGACTGAACCGACGTCTGGTGAGTAGTTATAATTCATTATGAATGGTTTTGACTATATCTAAATTGAACTATTGCACATCTTAATTGGTTGAGATAACCAATTTACATGAGTTAAACAAGGTTGAGAACTCTTTATTTTATGCGAGTACTTAGCTTGATTGAGTACACCAAATGACTGAGATAGTCATTGAGATCGAGATCAGTGATTTGATTGTGAAATTTTTTGATAACTATTAGAATGATTTCTAAATTTTGATAATTTTATCACTGAGCTAAATTAGCTCATAAAAATAGTTATATGGTTTGTGTTATAGGTGACAGGGGTAAGAAGATTGCTGAGGGATGATTGCCTGGACATGGACTTGACTTTTGACTGTTGTAAATCAAGATACACTCTTCTGTATAGTTTTGCAAAACGGTCTTTTGTAAGCCAGCTTTTTGGGACACGTTGTTTAAGTACTTGTTCTTTTGAATACTACTTGTACTTATGTTGCTTAACTTTGATTATACCATGATCACTTATGTTTAACTTTTAGTGATAATGGTGTAATCCGGAGATAAGAAACTGGGTGTTACATAAATGGACAATTGAAAGTGAACTAGCCCAGTAACAATATGTAAGTGTTTATGTTGGGATGGACGAATCTATATAAACTAATGTGCAACGCCTGTGAACAAGTCACAGACTCCAGACGATGAGGCTGAGAAGTCGTGCGGAACCGTTAACACAAGAACAAGCAAACGACACAAGAATTTAACGTGGTTCATTCCAAGTTGACCTGTGTCCACCACGCAAGGGAAGTATTCTTATTTTCTAGCGACAAAACTGCAAAATTGGTCCCTGTGGTTTGTCAAAACTGCGGTTTGGGTCCAAAAAGTTTCCCACTTGCATGGGAAGTCCAAAATGAAAAAGTTCTCGTGTTTTTGGTCCCTGACTCACTTGAAATGACTAAACTACCCTTTTAATTTTTCTTTTCATTTTTTTAATATCCATATTCTTACTTTTTTTTATTCCAAAAATAAAAAACCCACCCTCTCCCACTACCGATAGCCTTTTCTCTCTCTCATCACAAACACCACAAGCAACCCGATCTAGCCAGAAAATTTGCCCTGCCAAGCTACAGAAAATCTCAAACTTCGCTGATTTACACACATAACAAGAAATTCATCATCGCCTCTAAATGGTTTTGGTTCGAGGTGCAAACATACAATGTGTTTTGAGGTCAGAGACATACATACTTGCAAACAAAAAGGGCTGTTGACTTTGGGGGCTAATAGAAAATCATCGGCGACGGAGGGCGACAACCACCCTTTAGAAACCTCCCCTCCATTGCCTCCTTTCTTTGTTGTATGAATTCAAGGTGTTATCATCATATGAAAGCACAAATCCAACCAACCCTAAGATCATCGTCCGAACAATCGAACGAACTGAAAAACAACCACGCCCAACATTTAAACACAAAAAACGATTAAAGGTAAAGCCAATAAACAGAAGAACACAAAAGTAAAACCCTAAGAACAAATTTGATGAGGGTTGGGTGGAGAGGCGGTTGTGGGTGGAGATCATCGTCCCACAAGAAACAATCAAAAGGAAAATCCAACCAACCCTAATAGGATCGTCCCACCAGAAAATCCTTTCTAAACCTGCGGTTGTGGGTGGAGAGGCGGTGGAGGGTAGAGCGATGGTTGGAGGCTGAGGGATGGCTGTCCGGCAACAGTGCGTTTGAGGTCAAAGAGAGAAAAGGGGGAGATAAGGGGAGGTACGCGGAGAGGTGGGTGTGATTAATTTGGGATATTGATTTTCTTTTCATTATTATTATTTTGAAATAAAAAATAAGAATATGGATATTAAAAAAATAGAAAAACAAATCAAAATGACATTTTAGTATTTTCAAGTAGGTCAGGGACAAAAAACATGGAAACTTTTTCATTTTGGACTTCTCATGCAAGTTGGAAACTATTTTTACCCAAACCATAATTTTTGACAAACCACACAGACCAATTTTGCAGTTTTGTCCTTTCTGGCTGAGAAATATTATAACTTTATAAGGTAGCAAAGATTGATTCTTATTTGTAGCTGGGAAATATATTTTGAGAAACCCAACGTTGAGATAAGAGCCCCTGGAGAGTTTCGTAAGACAAAATTTGCCAAATAGAGGTTGATGGTATATACATAGATTCTCTCGTGAAGATATCGTGAGTAACAAACTCATGGATTTCAAAGATTATTGCTTTAATTAGAGAAAATCTGCAAGTTTGTGTTGTGAGTGGTTACATGCTTTTTCTTTATAACAATTGATTTGAAGTAGGAATGTAGGATCTAAGAAGCGATTTTTTTAAGATCCACTGAAAACTGTTTAAAAAACGGGAATTTTGGTTAAATTTATTTGTATTTTTTTGGTTTTTAAAGCAGTAAAGGAAGAAATTGAGGTTAAAGTTGTCACAAAGTTGACACCGATTGTCAAGTTAGACTACATATTAAGTCACAGAAAATAATTAGGACGATATCTTATCTTATCATAATACCTAAATATTATGGTAGTTTATTACTCTAATATGTATTTTGGATATTCCTTTTGTTTTATCTTGTTGTTTTATAGTTTGTTAGCGGCCGGCCAGGGACAATTGTTCAGCTACGACGTTTTAAATGTAGATGTTTGCTAGCGACCCAGCAATCAATAATTGTAAATTTTTCCATCCGCGAGGACCTCGCCAACTTGATCGTTTTTGGTACTTTTGAGAGACTAAGACTTCATCTTCCATCTTTACAGAATCAATTTCAATGGCTTCCAGTTCTTCCTGTAGTATTATGGCTTCTCACCATGCCAGTGCTAACAGCTATGACGTTTTTCTAAGCTTTAGAGGCGAAGATACTCGTCATTCTTTTACAGATCATCTCTATGATGCATTACGGCGAGCAGGAATTCGTACTTTTAGGGATAACGAAGAAATCAACAGAGGTGAACAACTAAAACCGGAGATTGAGAGAGCAATTAAGGAATCTAGGGCTTCAATAGTTGTGTTGTCACAAAACTATGCAACTTCTACTTGGTGCCTGGACGAGCTTTTGTTGATCCTCGAACAAAGGCGGGAATGCAATCATTTCGTTCTGCCTGTTTTTTACAACGTTGATCCCTCGGATGTGAGGAAACAAAATAATACTTTCGCGATGGAAGTCAAAGCCTCTTCAAGGTGGACAAATCACAACCTGAACCTGTGGAAGAAAGCTCTTAAGGAGGTTACCTATTTGGCCGGCATGGTTCTGTCTGGGTATGTAATCCAATTATTACTTAAATACATTTTTACTGATGCCACTTAATTTGATCCAGTTAATTGACGATTATTAGTGTTACCTTGTACCAGAATTTGGTCTCTACTTCAAACCTATGACTCGATGAATTTTTTTGTTGATAAATTTCTCCATAACTTAAACCTATTAATATTTATCTTTTTCATGGGAAGTTTGGAAAATATTGTGATGGTTTCCTCTTTTTATGTCGAGAAGTCATCAGTGTTGGAAATAAAGGATCTTTTGTGTATGCGAATGTGTTTATGTTGAATGGCTAAATATAAGAACCAAGTATATGATTTTATGTTGCTATAAATAAGGAGAAACAATGGGTAAAATGGCTGAAATCAAGAGTTCATGTACTTGATATTTTAAGACAAAATACAACAAATGAAATGAAGAAATAAATGGCTACAACTTGGTGCTCTAGTCTATTACAATAACACTCCTTAAATAGTGAAAATGAGGATGCAAAACATCACGTAAAGTGAAGAAGAAGCTGGAAAGTTAACACACACATGCATAAAGCAAACATAGAAGTGGTGGGTGACTTGTCAACCCATATGACCATCATTCTTGACACAAAAGAGTTCCAAGTAATGGCTGTCAAGATAAAGTTTTCTTTATCTTAAAAATTGTCAAGTTGAGGTTTAATAAAATCCACAATCAGTTGCATGCTTCTTGATGCATCATAAACAACTTTGACACTTGATTGGAGCTAAGAGAGTTTGTTGTTTATTCCTAGATAAAATCGCCCCCAACTATCTATGTTAATATATAATTATCTATGTAATTAAGAAATAGCCGTCATAGTTAATTGTTTCCCGTCAATCAGAACCGAATGTTTCTAGTTTATGATACTAACATAACAGGTATCGGGGTTTGACCTTACACATATGTTGTCCAACCGAGCTCACTGGGGTGTATCTAGTTTGGCTCTCACAGGATTCAATCAGATTGCATATACAATTACTATATACACGTCAGTGGGTCATTATTTGTGGTTTGATAATAGTTGCAGGGAGGATATTGCATTTACCAAAGCCTTTTCATATGCACTAAGCAGCTTAGTTCATAAGAAGTTCAAATGCCATACTCTAAATATGCACGTATATTTCTTTCTTTGTTGCAGGTCTCAGACAGACTTCATAGCAAAAATTGTTGATACAGTTGTCTGTAAACTAGATTTGAAATTAGTCAGTACTCCAGCTCATCTAATTGGAATGATACTCGATCTATAGGTATCAACTATTGGTTGGAAACAGAGCAATCTGGTGATAACGTTCTAGCAATTTGTGGCATGGGAGGCAGTGGCAAGACGACACTCGCCCAATTCATATATAACTCAAACAAGCAAAAATTTGGAAGCAGTAGTTTCCTTGAAGAGATCGGAAAGCACAATAAAGAGCCTCGCGGTATGCTTCGGCTACAGAAACAACTTCTCACAGACATTCTAGGGAGAAAGAATGCAAGTATATCTAGTATTTCAGAGGGCACAAGGAAGGTTGAGGATGCGTTACAAGTGAAAACTGAAAAGGGTGCTTATTGTTCTTGATGATATTGATGAACATGACCAATTGAGCGCTTTACTTGGAACAAGGGCTTTTCATACACAAAGCAAGATCATAATAACAACCAGGCTTCTAGATATACATGCATGGTTCGAGTCCATATCTTGGAGGTGCCAGGTGCACACACTCGAATTGTTGAATGAGCATGAATCATTAGAGCTTTTAAGTTGCCATGCATTTGGATCCAAGATTCCCATGGAAGGTTTCACGGAGCTCGCAGTACAGTTAACACAGTATTGTGGTGGAAACCCACTAGCTCTTAAAGTGTTGGGTTCTTCTCTATTTGTTAAGGCTGAAGACGTGCAGTCAAGAAGTAGCATGATAGAGACTTGGAGTAGTTTTTTGAGTTCACTGAGTCCATTGAAAGGAGATTTTGATGATAGAAACCTGGTAATACTACAAAAGAGCTTTGACTCCTTGCCACATGACAATTACAGAGAGTTGTTTCTGCACATTGCTTTTTTCTTTGTTGGTGAATATGAGGATTATGCGGTAAAGATTTTGGAGCATGACTTGCATGCAAAGGCTGGGATCGTGACCCTCATTAACAGATGCCTTCTTACTGTCTCACCAAGGAAAAAACTAATGATGCATCAACTGCTTCAAGATATGGCAAGAAACATAGTCCTCAAAGAGAGCAAAGATCCTGCAAAACGTAGTAGAATCTCGCAAAATGATGAATCTTATCATTTGTTGAGAAAAGGAGAGGTAAGATGCTTGTTAGGTGTCTGTTAAGTGTATTTCTAAGCATGTTTTCATGCCTTTTTATCCTTGTTTTATCTTGCATTTTATTCTCATTATTGCATATTTTCATGTTTTTCGGGATTTCGAGAATAGCAATCTACTTTCACACTTTGTGGTTGTTTTCAGGTGCTTTTAAGGGTTGAATCTTGCTTTGAATGACAATGGGAGGCTACACAAGAAATTTCAGAAGAAACGGAGCTCAAACGAAGAAGTTGCAAAAATGGCGTTCCGTCCGTTAACAGTATTGTACACGGCCCGTGTAACTTTGTGGGCAAAAGTTACACGGCCGTGTAACTTAATATGCCACATAAGATGCCATGTCAGCTGAAGTGGAGCCCAGGAAGAAATACCGGATTACACGACCGTGTAATTTTGGCCCAAGAAATTACACGGCCGTGTAACTTCTCCTGGTGACCAGATCTGCTTTTTGGCCCACTTTGAGTTGTTTATTCCTTCTTGTGCTGTCATTCCCATGCTACACGACCAGATCCAGATCCAACCTGATTTTGAGGCCATGTGATGAAGGAAGTGGGTCTTGGAATGATGATGTTTGCCATTGTCCATTTTACCATTTTGCCCTTGGTGTGTTAGTATAAATAGATGTGTCTAGTTAGCCTTAGAATCATCCCATCTTTCCATTATTTTCTGAATACTCTCTAGATACATTGTGTTTGTGTTTGTGTGCAACTTCAAGTGTGGATTATCTTCATTTGGTAAGTTCTTTTATCTTTTACTAGTCATGAGTGGCTAGTAACTTTATTTTCTGGTTTTGTATTAAGGATTATGATTGAGATTTAATATAAAGTTTGATGTTTGATTTTATATCTTTCTAGTGATATGATTTTGAGATTTAACAAGTGTTTGGTTTTTATTTATTTCATATTGGCCATTTGATCTTAAATATCAATCAATCTAATCATACAAATTATAAAATCCGTAATTGTTTTATAAAATGTTATTTGTGATAATCATCTTTAATTAGGTGAAAATCATATCTCATGTTTTAACGCTTCAACGCTTGTTTAGGAGTATTGAACATTGTTGGGAACATTCACATAAAACATAATGCAATCTTTCATTCAAATTCTATGATCTTATCTAGATTTGATTAGTAAGATTAGTCTTAGTTAATGAGCTTCTCTTGACTAAGGTACATTAGGTGAATGGTGTATGTGCGAGCTTTCGGCATACACAAAGTACCAACTTAGAAAGATTAAAGTTATAAACATCATTCTTATTGTTATTTCCAATCATATGACTACAAATGCAAAACCAGAATTTGTCCCCAAATTATAAAAACAATCATTCTATATATTTTGTCCCAAGTTATTTGTTCTCAACATTTACATAATTGTTGTCCAATTATTCATCAAACCCCCCCCCCCCCCTTTTGGTTACTTTCTTTACAAGTTTGACTTCCGTGAATTCAAGGTGTAATCCATTAGACCATCGCTCCCTGTGGATCGACCCTGCTTGCCATTTATACTACACAGTTAGTATTTATAACAAGTAGTGCAATCACGAAATATTGGTAATTAATAAATCATTTCAAACCATATTTCAATTCTTTTATTTTGTTGATTACGACACTCAACAAATTGGCGCCGTTGCCGGGGAGCACGGTATTACTAATATTTTATGCCAAGATCTTCACGAACAGGTACGCCTCTTGAACTTGATTCAGAGATTGAGAAAACCGCGAAAAGGCTAAGGAAGCAAGCTAAACTTCGCAAGAAGCAGCAAGCTTCCCAAACCGCTTCTTCATCAAACCCTCCTATCATAGACATTTGGCAAGACCTTTCTTCATCCGAAACAGAAACAGAATCCGAATCAGATAACAACGTCCCACATACACCTCCCTCTCAAACAAACCATACTCCTATGGCCGAAAATCCACCTCAAGAGCGAACACTTCGCCAATGGGCAACCCAAGATGTTACCCAACAACCTCTCTGCATAACTTACCCGCACATGACTAACTTCGAATTGAAATCTGGGCTCATTCATTTACTACCTGAATTTCGGGGAGTAGAAAATGAAGACCCGCATAAATTTTTGAAAGAATTTCACGTCGTATGTGTAGGAATGAAACCACATGATGTCTCGGAAGACCAAATCAAGTTAAGGGCACTCCCCTTTTCATTGCTAGACTCAGCCAAAGAATGGTTATATGACCTACCACCGGGGTCGGTCAGAACATGGAATGGTCTTGCAAGGTTATTCCTTGACAAATATTTTCCGGAGACGAAAGCTTCAAGTCTGAGAAGGGAAATAATTGGTATCAAGCAAGGGCAGAGAGAAGCTTTACATACGTATTGGGAACGATTCAAAAAGTTGTGTGCCCGATGCCCGCAACACGGTATTTCCGATTACCAATTGTTCCGATATTTTTGTGAAGGCCTAACACCAATGGAGAGACGTTTAATAAACGCTTCAAGTGGAGGCTCTTTAATCGATCAAACACCAACCCAAATAAGAGCATTGATCGAGAAAATGGCGGAAGAGTCCAAACATACTCAAGGAGAGGACGAATGGTATGTAGATCCACCACGAGGAGTAAAAGAGGTAAACACTCCTTATCTTGAAAATCAAATTTCTGAACTAACCAAAGCTGTGATGCAACTAACAAAAGAAAAAGGAGTTGAACCAACGGTTAGAGCATGTGGAATTTGCTTGCAACACGGACACCCAACTGACATGTGTCCCGAGTTACAAGATGATCAAGAGCAAGCAAAAGCAATGGGGGGATTTACCGGGCAAAATCAGAGACAGTTTGATCAACCTCGGAGCAGCCAAAATTGGAGCTACCAGTCCAATCAAAACCGTAACCAATACCAGGAGAGACCAAAACAATACTATCAAAACCCTCCACCACAAAATACAGCAACCACGAGCATGTCCTTGGAAGACATTGTGAAAAGTCTAGCCACAAGCACGCATTCATTTCAGCAAGAAACAAGGGCTAGCATCAAGAACCTGGAGCAACAAATGGCTCAACTAGCCACTTCTGTCAACAAGATGGAATCTCAAGGTAAGTTACCCTCTCAATCTCAAGAAAATCCCAAACATAATGTAAATGCTGTTACTTTAAGAAGTGGGAAAAGCTATGAAGGACCAAGCTTGTCAAAAGAAAGACAAAGAGAGATAGAAATCGAAGACGATACCGATTCAAGAAGCGAAGCTCCAAAGGAACCATCCAAAGTTGAGGTAAAAATCACTCCTCCTCCTTTTCCATCTAGAATTAAAAACACAAAGAAAGAAAAGGAAAATCAAGAAATTATGGTCATGTTTCGTAAAGTTGAAGTAAATATTCCTTTACTAGATGCAATCAAACAAATTCCTAGATATGCCAAATTTCTTAAAGAACTTTGTACCTCCAAAAAGAAACTAAAAGAAAGCGGAACTGTTACAGTCGGTGAAAACATCTCGGCCGTTTTACAAAAACGATTACCAAAAAAATGTAAAGATCCGGGTGTTTTCACTGTTCCATGTAAAATGGGAAATCTCTACATTCCAAAAGCCATGCTAGATCTTGGTGCTTCAATTAATGTCCTACCTTACTCTATTTTTAAATCACTAAAAGTAGGACCATTAATAAGCACCGGGGTTATAATTCAACTTGCTGATCGCTCTATAGTACACCCAAAAGGTGTATTAGAGGACGTTTTGGTACAAGTTAACGAACTAGTATTTCCCGCCGACTTTTACGTTTTGGATATGGGTGGAGACGAAACATCAAATTCTTGTTCTATACTCTTGGGAAGACCTTTCATGAGCACCGCAATAACAAAAATTGATGTTTTCAATGGAACGCTTTCCATGGAATTTGATGGAGAAATTATAAATTTCAATATTTTTGATGCTATGCGTTATCCACAAACTGTTTCGTCTTTAAATTTTCTTGATGTAATCAACCCATTAGTTGAGGAATGTTTCGAATTGTCTAACACTGATTTATTAGCTCTAGTCTTAAACAAAAATTTAGACAAGGAGAAGACAAAGGAGCTTATCGAGAAATTCGATCTAAGTCAAGAAATCTTGGAAATCGCATCATACCTAGACCACCAAAAGAAAGCAAGGTATGATTTGCCAAAAGTGCCATTACAAATTTCTAACGAAAAACTTCTTCCTTCCATTTCACAGGCACCAAAGTTGGAATTAAAAGATCTCCCCAACCATTTAAAGTACATGTACTTGGGAGAAAAGGATACCTTGCCAATCATCATTTCCAACAAACTGTCAGAAGAAGAAGAAAAAGAATTGATGGGTCTGCTAAAGAACTACAAAGAAGCCTTCGGCTGGACAATAGCCGACATCAAAGGACTAAGCCCATCAATGTGCATGCACAAGATTTTCATGGAAGACGAGTACAAACCATCAAGAGAAGCCCAGAGACGACTCAATCCACCTATGATGGAGGTGGTCAAAAAAGAGATTCTTAAGCTATTGGACGCAGGAATGATTTACCCAATATCAGACAGCAAGTGGGTAAGTCCAATCCTGGTTGTCCCAAAGAAGACCGGAATCACAGTGACGGAAAACAAGCAAGGTGAGTTGGTACCCACCCGTGTGCAAAACGGGTGGCGTGTTTGTATTGATTACCGAAAGTTAAACTCTTCTACTCGTAAAGATCATTTCACACTACCCTTTATCGACCAAATGTTGGAAAGGTTAGCGGGAAAAACTCATTATTGTTGTCTAGATGGATACTCAGGTTTTCACCAAATACCCATTGCACCGGAAGATCAAGAGAAAACAACGTTCACATGCCCCTTTGGCACGTTTGCGTACCGGCGGATGCCTTTTGGTGCATGATGCGTATATTCTCCGAGTATGTTGAAGAGATTATAGAAGTGTTTATGGATGATTTTACTGTGTATGGAAATTCGTTTAAAGAGTGCTTAAATAATTTGACAAAAATTTTGAAAAGATGCATTGAAACCAATTTGGTTTTAAATTACGAAAAATGTCATTTTATGGTTGACCAAGGACTCATACTAGGACACGTTGTTTCAGCAAAGGGTTTAGAGGTAGACAAAGCAAAAATTGATGTTATTAAAACTCTACCCTACCCAAAATGTGTCCGAGAGGTCCGTTCTTTTCTTGGTCATGCAGGTTTTTATAGGAGGTTCATCAAAGATTTTTCAAAGATCTCAAGACCAATGTGCGAACTTCTACAAAAAGACGTAGAATTTGAATTTTCTGACGCATGCAAACAATCCTTTGAAACTTTGAAGAACCTGTTGGTAAGCACACCCATCATTCAACCGCCAGATTGGAGTCTACCATTCGAGATTATGTGCGATGCAAGTAATCACGCGGTAGGGGCGGTGTTGGGGCAAAAGAAGGATAAAGTTCCCCACGTCATTTACTACGCTTCGAAAACATTGGACCCCGCTCAAAGCAATTATTCAACAACAGAGAAGGAGCTTCTTGCCATCATATTTGCTTTGGAAAAATTCCGACAATATTTATTGGGAACTAAAGTCATTGTTTTTTCTGACCATGCAGCGTTAAAGTATTTGATGACAAAGAAAGACGCGAAGCCTAGGCTCATTCGTTGGGTCCTACTACTTCAAGAGTTCGATCTGGAAATCCGGGATAAAAGCGGAAAGCAAAACTTAGTTGCAGACCATCTAAGTAGAATCATCAACAATGAAGATCCAACCCCGCTAAATGATTCATTTCCAGACGAACAGCTGCTTACCAACCAGTCAATCACACCATGGTATGCTGACATGGTAAACTATTTGGTCACCAAAAATTTCCCTTCAGACTACACTCGAGCTCAGAAGGACAAACTGAAGAAAGATTCAAAACATTATGTGTGGGATGAGCCTTACTTGTGGAAATTTTGTCCCGACCAAATCATAAGGAGATGCGTAGATCTCCGTGAGGTACACTCTATTCTAAACTTCTGTTATGCTGAAGCCTGTGGAGGGCATTTTGGTCCTAAGAGAACGGCCCATAAGGTCCTTGAATCCGGATTTTATTGGCCCACTATTTTTGCCGATGCTTACAAGTTTTGCAAATCTTGCGAGCAATGTCAAAAAGTTGGAAACCTTAGACCAAGGGACCAAATGCCACTAACCTCCATACTCTTCTGCGAAATATTTGATGTATGGGGTATAGATTTCATGGGCCCGTTTCCGTCATCCTTTGGAAATATGTACATAATTCTAGCTGTGGATTATGTCTCTAAATGGGTAGAGGCAAAAGCCACACGGACTAATGATTCCAAAGTAGTTGCAGATTTTATAAAAGCCAACATTTTTAGTCGATTTGGAATGCCGAGAGCTTTTATAAGTGATCGAGGATCATATTTCTGCAGCCGAACGATAGAGGCGCTCTTCAAGAAATACGGAGCCCTGCATCGAGTTTCCACCGCTTACCATCCACAAACAAATGGACAAGCCGAGATCTCCAATCGAGAAATCAAGTCCATTTTGGAAAAGACGGTAAGTACGAGTCGTAAGGATTGGAGTATCCGTTTAGACGATGCTCTTTGGGCATACCGCACCGCATATAAAACACCAATAGGTATGTCTCCTTACCGTCTTGTATTTGGAAAAGCATGCCATTTGCCGGTTGAAATTGAACACAAAGCATATTGGGCCATCAAACGCTTAAATCAAAATTTTGTAGAAAATGGAATTCATAGGAAACTTCAAATCCAAGAATTAGAAGAAATAAGAAACGAATCCTATGAAAATTCTAAAATTTACAAAGAAAAGACCAAAGCCTTCCATGACAAAGTCAATACACGAAAGAGCTTTGAGATTGGCCAAAAAGTGTTACTTTTTCAATCCCGTCTAAAACTTTTTCCAGGAAAACTTCAGTCCCGATGGGTGGGACCATTTATTGTCACTAATATTTCTACTTATGGTGTAGTAGAAATAAGAAGCAACAAGACTGGAAAAATTTTCAAGGTAAATGGCCACCGGCTAAAACCTTTCTACGAAAATTTCGTCGAACAAAACGTTGAAGACGAAAAATTAGAAGAGCCGGCCCGCTCCCAATAATCAAATTTTAGGAGCCATGCGTCGAGCCAACGACGTTAAACAAGTGCGCTAACCGGGAGGCAACCCGGGGGTATTTTTGTCATTTTTTAAAAGTGTGATTTTTTGTGTTTTTATAATTTTTCTGTTTATAACTTTCAATTACCTAAGTGAGAAAACGATCGGAAATGAAAACGGACTACCGAGGCTCAAAATGCGAAAAGCGAAAAACGAAAAAAATGAACAGTGTGTTACACGGCCCGTGTAACTTTTTACCCTATAAGTTACACGACCGTGTAACTTTGCAATATGGTAAAATTCGTTTTGGTCATAAGCCAAGTTTACACGACCGTGTAAATATTCAAGCCAAAGTTACACGGCCGTGTAACTTTAGCCGAGGGTAATTTGGTCAATTTCGCACACTATATAAGCCGAACACCTGATTTCTTTCACTTCAAAGCTGCGATTTTTCTCCTCTTGCCCACTGCCGAGTCCGATAGCTTCAAGGATAAATTCTAATTTCTCAATTTCTCTTCCAATTGCTTGTTGATTTCTTAAACTCCAAAGGTTAGTTCCATTAATTCTAATCTTTTCCTTCATTTTGAGCACAAGAAACAACATTTTCCATGGTGAAATTCGGAATTTCTTGAAACCCTAGAAAATTAGGGTTTTGAATTTTTGTTGCTAAATTGTTGAAATTATTTAGGTTTAAGCTTGGGGAAGGCAAGGATAGAAGGAATCAAGGTCAATATCACCATTGTCAAGCTTCAATTCGGTGAATTCTTTCCAAAACTCAAAATCTTCATAATTTTTGGTTTTTGGCTAGATAATTGGTTCTTGGCTTTGAATTGTGAAACCTTTGTGTTTATATTTGATTGTTTTATTGTTTGAGTGTTGTTTTTTTGTCCAAATTCTATTGAAAAAAAAAATGGCATCATCATCCCGTACCTATTCTAGGGGTAATAAAAGGCAAATCGTATATTCGGCCTCTAGTGGCTCTTCTGATGAGGAGCCCGAACAGCAGGACTTTGATATGGGCGATGCGGGTATCGCATTCATGACCGATGCCCAAGAGGCCCGCTTTTATAACTTCTTGGAACGAATTGGGCAAGCCCAAAAATTCGTAGACGTCCCAACTTTGCGAGACTTACACATAGAGGCAGGAGTACGCAAACTCCTGTCAAATGTTGGTTGGGAAGGGTTGATGAATATAAGCAAAAAAAGCTATTCCAACCCCACTATCGAATTTTTGTCTTCCGTTGAATTTAACGTTAATACTACAGTTTTGTCTTTTAGAATGTTCAACAGGTCGTACCAAATCACACAAAACCAATTGTGTGAACTTATTGGCGCACCGGTCGCCAACACTTATGACCAAAGAGGCAAACTGAACAAACTGTTCCACCGTGAAGTTGGCACTTTCTGGACCAGGATTTCCACAGAAAACTTCTACCGTCCCAGTAATGCCAAAGCCTCCAGCATCATCCATCCCGTCCTCAAAGTCACCCACCGCATCATTGCTTCTATCTTCTTCCCACAAGAAGAAATAAGCAAGGCTGGCCTAAATGAGCTTGAGCTTCTCTACTGCATGATCAATCCAGGGCCTAAAACCCCAAATTTTGGATCCTGGATCATGTACAAACTACTTAAACTAAGTAGAAGTTCATCTGGCCAGATCCATTGCGGTGGCATTATCACTTTAATAGCCAAACATCCAGCCCTGGGCATCAGATTTCCTGATAACCTTGAGATAGTCAGAGGCGAGCGATACCTCACCTCCGATGTTCTTGAGGGTATGAGGTTATTTCGACGCCCCGAATCAGACGAAATTTGGCAAGCCGACGGATGCGATTATCTGCGGGTTAACAACAGAAATGCCTGAATACTTCGATTAGCCAACCCAGTCTCCACCACAAATTGGAGGCCTCCTTCCAACATGGGCCTACAACTACCCGCTCCCAGCCTACCCCCTCGAGAACCCAGCCCACCACCGAGACAGCCCCAAGAGCCCGGGCCTTCAAGCTCTGCTAGCTCATTTCCTCCAGAGCACAGCCTTTACACGGAGCAATTTTCTAGCATCAACTCCCAGCTTGCGGATCTTCGGCTTGATTATCAAGGCATCTATGATAATCTTGGTGAGATTGATACACACCAAATGGAGCTGCGCCAAGACTTTGAGCAGTTTAGAGAGAACCAATATAAACATAACCAAGATGTTATGTCTATACTCTCTGACATACAAAGATCCGTTGCCTTCAACCCATGGCAACAGCAGCAACCACTACAGCCACCGCAACAACAGCAGCCAGGCAGCCAACCACCCCCGCCCCCTCAATTCCCACCTTACCCATATTTCCCACCATACCCATACCCTCCATTTCCGCCACGGGGACCCTTCCCCGACCCTCAGTAGGTTGTTTCTTTCTTTCTCCTTCCCTAATGCATTGTGGACACTGCTTTTATTTTAAGCTTGGGGATGGGGGAATAAATCCCTTTATTCAAAAAAAAAAAAATTAAAAAACAACAAAAATTCAAAAAAAAATATTTTATTTCTTGCATTTATTTTAAACTTTTGCATGCATTTTTGTTATCTCTTACTTCTCACCTATGTGACACCTTTAAATTGCAACTATAATACATCTCATAGTTAAACTTCTTGTATTTTTGTCCCCTATCTACATGCAACATCACCATCTTTTGAAACTTTAGATCTTCATTAGGAACTTCTTTTTATTAATTTTCTAGCATAGATACGATTGGGAGAATTATAAAACACACATGAAATTGAATCAAAATTATTCTAGCAAAGGATGCTTTATTCACCCGTGAGTTCATCAATGTGTGTAATCGACTAGAAGAAATACTATGGAAGTTGCACTAGTTCCCCCTCATGACCATACATTTGCATATTGTCTATTAAACATAAGGTTTATCTCAAAATCGTGATTTTTCAAAGTCATGGACAAAAATCTTATTTTCTATATTTTTTAGTTTTGTGTGGTAGTAGGTGTCATATGACCTTGTTTATATTATTTTGGTCATTAGTGTTTTTGAGTTTTTTCATTTATGTTTACAAAAATATCATAAAAATTATTTTGTCTAATCATTTTAGCAAAATTTTGTGAAAATGTTTTTATGGTGAAAATCCAGAAATCATTTCACTTGGTTCTAAAAGATTGGTCTATAAAAAACAATTATTAAAAAAAAAAAAGAAAAAGAAAAGACCGAACCAAGTGATCACTCAAGTCATTTAAAGTGAAAATTTTCTACAAAAATACAATAAAAACGATTTCTTGTTTTGAAAGCCTCCTCCTTTTTGCTTTCAACAACTAAATCCAATTTTGGTTTAGTTAAAAACTTCATTGACCATGTTTTAAAAATTCTTCATACATCTTGGGTCAAGTTGAAGTTCAAAAGATTTGGTTGTCTCGGTCGTCTAGGTATCTATCATTTGTAAATAGGAATCGAGTTGTAAATTTTTGTCCCTCTGTTTTGTAAAATCATGTGTTTAGTAAATAAATATGCAAATGAGGTCGGTTGGAGGACTTGAGCAAAGTCAACTTAGTATAAGCTTCCTAGATTCGATATCCGAGCGCCCCTCCTATAAAAATGAGTGTTTATAGCCAAATCTTGAAAATGGAGCTTGCAAGGTCACACATCTTGTGACATGAGTGAATAAACACGAGAGGAGTGAACAATTGTGAGCACGTCCTTTGCTTGCGAGACGCTTTGAATAGTGAGTGAAGGTTTCATGTGTGAGTTTATATTTTGTCCCAACGTGCGTATGCTAAGTAATTGATAAAAATTTGTTCCTTTTAATAGTCTTTTGTTTTGAATAGATGGTCTAACTTATATGTGTGTAGGGTCCAAATTGAAATGATTTTTAGTTATGATTGACGTTGTCTTGGTTGCTACCTAAGGTGTCTATTCTTTTTCTATTTTGTAGTTTGTTATCCTCATTGTTTTGATCCTTGTTTTCCTTGAGGACAAGAAAAGTCTAAGCTTGGGGATATTTGTTAAGTGTATTTCTAAGCATGTTTTCATGCCTTTTTATCCTTGTTTTATCTTGCATTTTATTCTCATTATTGCATATTTTCATGTTTTTCGGGATTTCGAGAATAGCAATATACTTTCACACTTTGTGGTTGTTTTCAGGTGCTTTTAAGGGTTGAATCTTGCTTTGAATGACAATGGGAGGCTACACAAGAAATTTCAAAAGAAACGGAGCTCAAACGAAGAAGTTGCAAAAATGGCGTTCCGTCCGTTAACAGTATTGTACACGGCCCGTGTAACTTTGTGGGCAAAAGTTACACGGCCGTGTAACTTAATATGCCACATAAGATGCCATGTCAGCTGAAGTGGAGCCCAGGAAGAAATACAGGATTACACGACCGTGTAATTTTGGCCCAAGAAATTACACGGCCGTGTAACTTCTCCTGGTGACCAGATCTGCTTTTTGGCCCACTTTGAGTTGTTTATTCCTTCTTGTGCTGTCATTCCCATGCTACACGACCAGATCCAGATCCAACCTGATTTTGATGCCATGTGATGAAGGAAGTGGGTCTTGGAATGATGATGTTTGCCATTGTCCATTTTACCATTTTGCCCTTGGTGTGTTAGTATAAATAGATGTGTCTAGTTAGCCTTAGAATCATCCCATCTTTCCATTATTTTCTGAATACTCTCTAGATACATTGTGTTTGTGTTTGTGTGCAACTTCAAGTGTGGATTATCTTCATTTTGTAAGTTCTTTTATCTTTTACTAGTGATGAGTGGCTAGTAACTTTATTTTCTGGTTTTGTATTAAGGATTATGATTGAGATTTAATATAAAGTTTGATGTTTGATTTTATATCTTTCTAGTGATATGATTTTGAGATTTAACAAGTGTTTGGTTTTATTTATTTCATATTTGCCATTTGATCTTAAATATCAATCAATCTAATCATACAAATTATAAAATCCGTAATTGTTTTATAAAATGTTATTTGTGATAATCATCTTTAATTAGGTGAAAATCATATCTCATGTTTTAACGCTTCAACGCTTGTTTAGGAGTATTGAACATTGTTGGGAACATTCACATAAAACATAATGCAATCTTTCATTCAAATTCTATGATCTTATCTAGATTTGATTAGTAAGATTAGTCTTAGTTAATGAGCTTCTCTTGACTAAGGTACATTAGGTGAATGGTGTATGTGCGAGCTTTCGGCATACACAAAGTACCAACTTAGAAAGATTAAAGTTATAAACATCATTCTTATTGTTATTTCCAATCATATGACTACAAATGCAAAACCAGAATTTGTCCCCAAATTATAAAAACAATCATTCTATATATTTTGTCCCAAGTTATTTGTTCTCAACATTTACATAATTGTTGTCCAATTATTCATCAAACCCCCCCCCCCCCCCCTTTTGGTTACTTTCTTTACAAGTTTGACTTCCGTGAATTCAAGGTGTAATCCATTAGACCATCGCTCCCTGTGGATCGACCCTGGTTGCCATTTATACTACACAGTTAGTATTTATAACAAGTAGTGCAATCACGAAATATTGGTAATTAATAAATCATTTCAAACCATATTTCAATTCTTTTATTTTGTTGATTACGACACTCAACAGTGTCTCTGTAAACTTACTTTCCCTTTTATAACGTCCTATGCTAACTTGCCTTCTCCTATTTCATGTCATTTCCCATTAGGGTTCAGAAACAATTGAAGGTCTAGCTCTCATACAAGATAACGACCAAGGGATAAGAGTAGAGGTTAGCGAAATAAACTCAATTAATATGTGGTACTTATAATGCAAAAATAACAGAGATCATCTCCATACATAATTGTCATACATCAGTGTGAGCAGATAATTTTATGGATCCTAAAGATGTAATGTTATACCTCAGCCAATGGACCAGCCTTTTAGTTAATAAATGAATGAAAATCGGAAATGTGGTAATTGAAATAGGGTATTTGCTATGGCGTCTTCAATCCAAGTATCTTGATACCTTCCTACTAAAATAATTATTAACCATAGATTTTGATAATGACCCTTGTGATCATTTATTACGAAGCAACTATATGCATTAAGTTCTCATGTTAGAAATGGAGCCCAATCTCAATTTTGCCAACTCCATCATAATGGTTTCATTGGGTTGAAGGTGTATAGGGAATATGATCAGTAGGATTGCTGGCTTTGCTTGACGTGCCCTTAAAACAGCTATGCTTTCAATGAAATATCAGACGTAGTTAGACTTTTACGTCATAAATGAGGTATATGCTAATTAATTCACTTGATGTAATTTTGCAGTCATCGGCCCTTAAAACAGCTTCGCTTGCAAAGATGGACAAACTGAAATTGCTCAAGCTACAAAATGTGAAACTCACAGGATCCTACAAGAATTTTCCAGAAATAAGATGGTTGAAATGGATTGGATGTCATTCAAAAACAATACCGTCCGGCTTATTGGGGAGCAGCTTGGTGGTTATAAATATGAGTTATTGGAACTTGAAAAAGTTTGAACCGCCCATGGTAGGAATCTGATGTCCTGTTTATCTCTTAGCCTTTTGGCTTCTTATTTTTGTACAGTGATAACTTAAGCTTGTTATTCTTGGAATAGGTTCTTAATTTGCTGAAGATTCTAGATCTTACAGAGTGTTGGGAACTTGTCAGCATCCACAATCTTTCCCAACTTCCTAATCTTGAGTCTTTGATTCTCAACAACTGTTTGAGTCTGATTCATGTTTGCGAAACCATCGGAGGCCTTATGAGTCTTACTCTATTGGACCTTACTGGGTGTGAGAATCTGTTGAAGGTATCATTGAATAAGAAGTTCATATATCAACTGCAAAGGCTAAAAGCTGTATGTTGTGGTGGAGAAATACCACAACAGTCATTGATATCCTTACCAGAATCGGTGGAATTTTTATTTCTCAACGCCCTTAACCTTATTGACAGCAGTGATGTTCCAGTGGTTTTTTGTGGCCGACCCAAACTCTTTTACATGGATTTAGGCTATAATCATTTTGAGGTCTTGCCCAATAACATTAATCTTAAAGGGCTTCGGGTACTTGAATTGACTTTTTGCTCAGATCTCAAATCCCTCTTATGTCTCCCAAGTACACAAGAGAAGTTGTATACGTTTTTATGTTATAAACTGGAGAAAATAACATTTGAATCAGGTCGGTTCAGATTGGTGGACTTTGGGTATCGAGGTTGTAACAAATTGTCTGAAGTTCAAGGCCTTTTCAAATTGGCGTCTGTAGAAAAACTTGATGAAGCAGATTTGGGACATATGAAATGGATCAAAGCATATGAAGATCATGAAGTGGACCTGGTAGGTGATGAGATTACCAAAGACAGAATTTGGCATATCCAGGTACCATTCTCTCTCTCTCTCTCTCTGAGATGCATGGATATGTGCATGAAAGCACATATATTTATATGTATAAAACTGGTTAATATACGAATAACACTACAAGAAAAGTCAGCTGCAGAAACAATTTTTTTTCGTTCCTAGATGTGCTAATTTGGTTGCTATAGGCTTTAGAAACTAAATTTTGTTCCTACAGAGGTTGTTGCTATAGCCTCGTTGCTATAGCTGCGCCTCCTTTGTAGAAACGAAAGTTTTGTTTCTATAGCTTATTTTCTTTTAATATTATAATATTGGAGGGAACGAACGGATTAATTTAAAAAATCTATAGAAACAAAATTTTGTTTCAATATAATACAAAGTATTGTTTCTGCAGTTTTTTTTACTTTTTATTATTCACTCTATAGAAACAAAAAATTGTTTCTACAGTACTTAAAAACAATTTTTATTATTTTTCCAAATTTTATACCAAAACATTCTTATTTATAATTTCCAGATTTTCTACCCAAACATTTATTTATTTATTTCTAGATTTTGTGTAAAAACATAATACTATCCATTAAATCAAAATCATTCAAAGCTACATCAAAAGTTAACATCCGATTTAATACAAAACCGGTCAATGTTTTGTTTCTACATCAAAAGTTAACAACGGATTTAATACGAATTCGCGTAGTGTTAAAATGTAAAATTACTCCCCGTCGCTAGTACTTTCCTCCTTGTTTGTTTCTTGAAACTGATGAAATCCTAATGTTGGGTCATTGAACTGCATCAATGCTTGGTAGTTGGGACAACGACCTTCCCCGAGAGCATTTCTTATCACAATAGTCTCATCCACCAAAGATGGTTCAACAGCTTGTCGTTGTGCCTCTAACTCTGCCAAGATCTTCCCCTACATTATTCGTACAAGAATTAATTACTAAAATGATGTAAAATTAAAAGGCCTGAATGGAAAATTAAATGCCCAAAATAAAACTTAAAGAAAAAATAATATCCAAGTTATGTAAAAAAGAAACAATCCTATATATTTGTCCAAGTTAAGTTCTTAACTAAATTAGTTCACTAAGTATAAAACAAACAACAAGTTAAATGATATACATTGAACTTATAAAATTGATTAACAATGTTTCAAATTAATATGGACTAAAATGCCCAATTGCTCACAATACCTAGAGTATGTATTTTCTATAAACTTATTGACAAAACTATTGCATCAATTGAATACCACTTACATCATCATCTTCCGCTTTTTGGTTACACCATTTCCCGTTCTTCATATGCATTTTTTGCCACCCACGCACTAAACTTGCTTCATTTGGATTTGCCTTCTCCTATATAATAAAACTGTTTAGTAGAATTTTGGAAGTTTTAATAATTCAATATGTAATACTAATAATATTGAAGATCTTACTACCTGTTGAGTGTCGTAATCAACAAAATAAAAGAGTTGAAATATGGTTTGAAATGATTTATTAATTACCAATATTTCGTGATTGCACTACTTGTTATAAATACTAACTATGTAGTATAAATGGCAAGCAGGGTCGATCCACAGGGAGCGATGGTCTAATGGATTACACCTTGAATTCACGGAAGTTAAACTTGTAAAGAAAGTAACCAAAAGGGGGGGGGGGTTTGATGAATAGTTGGACAACAATTATGTAAATGTAAATAACTTGGGACAAAATATATAGAATGATTGTTTTTATAATTTGGGGACAAATTCTGGTTTTGTATTTGTAGTCATATGATTGGAAATAACAATAAGAATGATGTTTATAACTTTAATCTTTCTAAGTTGGTACTTTGTGTATGCCGAAAGCTCGCACATACACCATTCACCTAATGTACCTTAGTCAAGAGAAGCTCATTAACTAAGACTAATCTTACTAATCAAATCTAGATAAGATCATAGAATTTGAATGAAAGATTGCATTATGTTTTATGTGAATGTTCCCAACAATGTTCAATACTCCTAAACAAGTGTTGAAGCGTTAAAACATGAGATATGATTTTCACCTAATTAAAGATGATTATCACAAATAACATTTTATAAAACAATTACGGATTTTATAATTTGTATGACTAGATTGATTATTATTTGAGATCAAATGGCCAATATGAAATAAATAAAAACCAAACATTTGTTAAATCTCAAAATCATATTACTAGAAAGGTATAAAATCAAACATCAAACTTTATATTAAATCACAATCATAATCCTTAATACAAAACCAGAAAATAAGGTTACTAGCCACTCATGACTAGTAAAAGAGAAATAAACTTACAAAATGAAGATAATCCACACTTGAAGTTGCACACAAACACAAACACAATGTATCTAGAGAGTACTTCAGAAGATAATGGAAGGATGGGATGGTTCTAAGGCTAACCAAACACATCTATTTATACTAACACACCAAGGGTAAAATGGTAATTTAGACAATGGCAAACGTCATCATTCCAAGACCCACTGTCTTCATCACATGGCCTCAAAATTAGGTTGGATCTGCATCTGGTAGTGTAGCATGGGGATGACAGCACAAGAAGGAATAAACAACTCAAAGTGGGCCAAAAAGTAGATCTGGTCACCAGGAAAGGTTACACGGCCGTGTAACTTCTTGGGCCAAGATTACACGGTCGTGTAATCTTGCAAATCTCCTGGACCCTACCCTGAGCTGACATGGCATCATATGTGGCATAACCAAGTTACACGGCCGTGTAACTTTTGCCCACAAAGTTACACGGGCCGTGTACACTACTGTCAACGGGACGCCATTTTCGTAATTTCTTCGTTTGAGCTCCGTTTCTTCTGAAATTTCTTGTGTAGCCTCCCATTGTCATCCAATACAAGATTCAACCCTCAACAGCACCTGAAAACAACCACAAAGTGTGAAAGTAGATTGCTATTCTTGAAATCCCGAAAAACATGAAAATATGCAATAAAGATAATCAAATGCAAGATGAAACAAGGATAAAAAGGTATGAAAACATGCCTAAAAATACACTTAACAAATATCCCCAAGCTTAGACTTTTCTTGTCCTCAAGGAAAACAAGGATCTAAACAATGTGGACAACAAACTACAAAGTAGAAAAAGAATAGACACCTTAGGTAGCAACCAAGACAACATCAATCATAACTAAAAATCATGTCAATTTGGACCCTATACACATATAAGTTAGACCATCTATTCAAAACAAAAGACCATTAAAAGGAACTAATTTTTATCAATTACTTGGCATACTCACGTTGGGCTAAAGTATAAACTCACACATGAAACCTTCACTTATTATTCAAAGCGTCTCACAAGCAAAGTACGTGCTCACAATTGTTCACTCCTCTCGCGTTTAATCACTCATGTCACAAGATGTGTGACCTTGCAAGCTCCATTTTCAATATTTGGCTATAAACACTCATTTTTATAGGAGGGGCGTTCGGATATCGAATCTAGGAAGCTTATACTAAGTTGACTTTGCTCAAGTCCTCCAACCGACCTCATTTGCATATTTATTTATTAAACACATGATTTTTCAAAACAGAGGGACAAAAATTTACAACTCGATTCCTATTTACAAAGGATAGATACCTAGACGACCGAAGCAACTAAATCTTTTAAACTTCAAATTGACCCAAGATGTATGAATATTTTTAAAACATGGTCAATGTATGAAGTTGTAACTAGATCAAAATTAGATTTAGTTGTTGAAAGCAAAAAGGATGAAATGAGGCTTTCAAACAAGTAACTGCTTTATTGTATTTTTGGTTCGGTCTTTTATTTTTTTTATTTTTTATTATTTTTTATTTTTTTTATTTTTTTTATTTTTTATTATTATTTTTTTTTATTTTTTTTAATTTGACCAATCTTTTAGAACCAAGTGAAACAATTTCTGGATTTTCACCATAAAAAAGAATTTCACGAAATTTTTGCTAAAATGATTAGACAAAATATTTTAAAGCTATTTTTGTAATCATAATAAAAAATTAAACACACTAATGACCAAAATAATATAAACGAGGTCATACGACATCTATTAATACCTAGTACAAAACCAAAAGATGTAGAAAATAAGATTTTTGTCCATGACTTTGGAAAATCGCGATTTTGAGATAAACCTTATGTTTAATAGACAATATGCAAATGTATGGTCATGAGGGGGAACTAGTGCAACTTCCATAGTATTTCTCCTAGTCGATTACACACATTGATGAACTCACGGGTGAATAAAGCGTCCTTTGCTAGAATAGTTTTGATTCAATTTCATGTGTGTTTTATAATTCTCCCAATCGTATCTATGCTAGAAAATTAATAAAAAGAAGTTCCTAATGAAGATCTAGGGTTTCAAAAGATGGTGATGTTGCATGTAGATAGGGGACAAAAATACAATAAGTTTAACTATGAGATGTATTATGGTTGCAATTTAAAGGTGTCACATAGGTGAGAAGCAAGAGATAACAAAAATGCATGCAAATAATTAAAAATAAAATGCAGGAAATAAAATATTTTTTGAATTTTTGTGGTTTTAATTTTTTTTATTTTTTTTATTTTTTTTAATATAAATGGGATTTATTTCCCCATCCCCAAGCTTAAAATAAATGCAGTGTCCACAATGCATTAGGGAAGGAGATAGAAACAACCTACTGAGGGTCGGGGAATGGTCCCCGTGGCGGAAATGGAGGGTAAGGGTATGGTGGGAAATATGGATAAGGTGGAAATTGAGGGGGCTGGGGTGGTTGGCTGCCTGGCTGCTGTTGTTGTTGCGGTGGCTGCAGTGGTTGCTGCTGTTGCCATGGGTTAAAGGCAACGGATCTTTGTATGTCAGAGAGTATAGACATAACATCTTGGTTATGTTTATACTGGTTCTCTCTAAACTGTTCAAAGTCCTGGCGCAGCTCCATTTGATGTGTGTCAATTTCGCCAAGATTATCATAGATGCCTTGATAATCAAGGCGAAGATCCGCAAGCTGGGAGTTGATGCTAGAAAATTGCTCCATGTAAAGACTATGCTCTGGAGGGAATGAGCTAGCAGAACTTGAAGGGCCGGGCTCTTGGGGCTGTCTCGGTGGTGGGCTGGGCTCTTGAGGAGGTAGGTTGGGAGGGGGTAGGGGTAGGCCCATGTTGGAAGGAGGCTTCCAATTTGTGCTAGAGACTAGGTTGGCTAATCGAAGGATTCGGGCATTTCGGTTGTTCACCCGGAGATAATCGCGTCCGTCGGCTTGCCAAATTTCGTCTGATTCGGGGCGTCGAAATAGCCTCATACCCTCAAGAACATCAGAGGTGAGGTATCGCTCACCTCTGACTATCTCAAGGTTATCAGGAAATCTGATGCCCAGGCTGGATGCTTGGCTATTAATGTGATAATGCCACCGCAATGGATCTGGCCAGATGAACTTCTACTTAATTTAAGTAGTTTGTACATGATCCAGGATCCAAAATTTGGGGTTTCACGCCCTGGATTGATCATGCAGTAGAGAAGCTCAAGCTCATTTAGGCCAGCCTTGCTTATCTCTTCTTGTGGGAAGAAGATAGAAGCAATGATGCGGTGGGTGACTTTCAGGACGGGGTGGATGATGCTGGAGGCTTTGGCATTACTGGGACGGTAGTAGTTTTCTGTGGAAATTTTGGTCCAGAAAGTGCCAACTTCTCGGTGGAACAGTTTGTTCAGTTTGCCTCTTTGGTCATAAGTGTTGGCGACCGGCGCGCCAATAAGCTCACACAATTGGTTTTGTGTGATTTGGTATGACCTGTTAAACATTCTAAAAGACAAAACTGTAGTATGAACGTTAAATTCAACGGACGACAAAAATTCAATAGTGGGGTTGGAATAGCTCTTTTCGCTTATATTCATCAACCCTTCCCAACCAACATTTGACAGGAGTTTGCGTACTCCTGCCTCTATGTGTAAGTCTCGCAAAGTTGGGACATCAACGAATTTTTGGGCTTGCCCAATTCGTTCCAAGAAGTTATAAAAACGGGCCTCTTGGGCATCGGTCATGAATGCGATACCCGCATCGCCCATATCAAAATCCTGCTGTTCGGGCTCCTCATCGGAAGAGCCACTAGAGGCCGAGTATACGATTTGCCTTTTATTACCCCTAGAGTAGGTACGGGATGATGATGCCATTTTTTTTAGTTTTTAACAAAGGAATTGAACAAAAATAACACCCAAACAAATAAAACACACAAATTTAATCACAAAGGCTTCCCAAATCAAATCCAAGAACCAATTATCTAGCCAAAAATCAAAAATTATGAAAATTTTGAGTTTGGAAAGAATGTACCAAATTGAAGCTTGCACAATGGTGGATTGGTCTTGATTTCTCCTATTCTTGCCTTCCCCAAGCTTGAACCTAAGCAATTTCAACAATTTAGCAACTAAAATTCAAAACCCTCATTTCTAGGGTTTCAAGAGATTTCGAATTTCAACATGGAAAATGTTGTTTCTTGTGCTCAAAATGAAGAAAAAGATGAGAAATAGTGAAACTAACCTTTGGATTTTAACAAAACAACAAGAAATTGGAAGAGAAATGGAGGAAATCGATTTTTTTCTTGAATGTTCGGACTCGGCAGGAGCTTTTAGTGTAAAATCGCAGCTTTGAAATGAAAGAAATCAGGTCCTTGTCTTTTATAGTTGCGAAAATGACAGAAATACCCCTGGCCTAAGTTACACGGCCGTGTAACTTATGCTACAAAACTTACACGGTCGTGTAATGTTAACTTTTGACCGGATACAATTTTTACCATAACTTCACATTACACGGTCGTGTAACTTAATACTCACATATTACACGGTCGTGTAATTTGGATTTTTGACCGAGACGAAATTTTGCCTTTTATAAGTTACACGGCCGTGTAACTTCTTGGTATAAAGTTACACGGTCGTGTACCCTACTGTTACGTTTTTTTCGTTTTTCGTATCTTGAGCCTCGGTAGTCCGTTTTCATTTCCGATCGTTTTCTCACGTAGGTAATTGAAAGTTATATACAGAAAAATTATAAAAACACAAAAAATCACACTTTTAAAAATTGACAAAAATACCCCCGGGTTGCCTCCCGGTTAGCGCACTTGTTTAACGTCGTTGGCTCGACGCATGGCTCCCAAAATTTGACTATTGGGAGCGGGCCGACTCGTCTAATTTTTCGTCTTCAACGTTTTGCTCGACGAAATTTTCGTAGAAAGGTTTTAGCCGGTGGCCATTTACTTTGAAAATTTTTCCAGTCGTGTCGCTTCTTATTTCTACTACACCATAAGTAGAAATATTAGTTACAATGAATGGTCCCACCCATCGGGACTGAAGTTTTTCTGGAAAAAGTTTTAGACGGGATTGAAAAAGTAACACTTTTTGGCCAATCTCAAAGCTCTTTCGTGTATTGACTTTGTCATGGAAGACTTTGGTCTTTTCTTTGTATATTTTATAATTTTCATAGGATTCGTTTCTTATTTCTTCCAATTCTTGGATTTGATGTTTCCTATGAATTCCATTTTCTACAAAGTTTTGATTTAAGCGTTTGATGGCCCAATACGCTTTGTGTTCAATTTCAACCGGTAAATGGCATGCTTTTCCAAATATAAGACGGTAAGGAGACATACCTATTGGTGTTTTATATGCGGTGCGGTATGCCCAAAGAGCATCGTCTAAACGGATACTCCAATCCTTACGACTCGTACTTACCGTCTTTTCCAAAATGGACTTGATTTCTCGATTGGAGATCTCGGCTTGTCCATTTGTTTGTGGATGGTAAGCAGTGGAAACTCGATGTAGGACTCCGTATTTCTTGAAGAGCGCCTCTATCGTTTGGTTGCAGAAATGTGATCCTCGATCACTTATAAAAGATCTCGGCATTCCAAATCGACTAAAAATGTTGGCTTTTATAAAATCTGCAACTACTTTGGAATCGTTAGTCCGTGTGGCTTTTGCCTCTACCCATTTAGAGACATAATCCACAGCTAGAATTATGTACATATTTCCAAAGGATGACGGAAACGGGCCCATGAAATCTATACCCCATACATCAAATATTTCGCAGAAGAGTATGGAGGTTAGTGGCATTTGGTCCTTTGGTCTAAGGTTTCCAACTTTTTGACATTGCTCGCAAGATTTGCAAAACTTGTAAGCATCGGCAAAAATAGTGGGCCAATAAAATCCAGATTCAAGGACCTTATGGGCCGTTCTTTTTGGACCAAAATGCCCTCTACAGGCTTCAGCATGACAGAAGTTTAGAATAGAGTGTACCTCATGGAGATCTACGCATCTCCTTATGATTTGGTCGGGACAAAATTTCCACAAGTAAGGTTCATCCCACACGTAATGCTTTGAATCATTCTTCAGTTTGTCCTTCTGAGCTCGAGTGTAGTCTGATGGGAAATTTTTGGTAACCAAATAGTTTACCATGTCAGCATACCATGGTGTGATTGTCTGGTTGGTAAGCAGCTGTTCATCAGGAAATGAATCATTTAGCGGGGTTGGATCTTCATTGTTGATGATCCTACTTAGATGGTCTGCAACTAAGTTTTGCTTTCCGCTTTTATCCCGGATTTCCAGATCGAACTCTTGAAGTAGTAGGAGCCAACGAATGAGCCTAGGCTTCGCATCTTTCTTTGTCATTAAATACTTTAACGCTGCATGGTCAGAAAAAACAATGACTTTAGTTCCCAATAAATATTGTCGGAATTTTTCCAAAGCAAATATGATGGCAAGAAGCTCCTTCTCTGTTGTTGAATAATTGCTTTGAGCGGGGACCAATGTTTTCGAAGCGTAGTATATGACGTGGGGAACTTTATCCTTCTTTTGCCCCAACACCGCCCCTACCGCGTGATTACTTGCATCGCACATAATCTCGAATGGTAGACTCCAATCTGGCGGTTGAATGATGAGTGTGCTTACCAACAGGTTCTTCAAAGTTTCAAAGGATTGTTTGCATGCGTCAGAAAATTCAAACTCTACATCTTTTTGTAGAAGTTCGCACATTGGTCTTGAGATCTTTGAAAAATCTTTGATGAACCTCCTATAAAAGAAAAGAACGGACCTCTCGGACACATTTTGGGTAGGGTAGAGTTTTAATAACATCAATTTTTGCTTTGTCAACCTCTAAACCCTTTGCTGAAACAACGTGTCCTAGTATGAGTCCTTGGTCAACCATAAAATGACATTTTTCGTAATTTAAAACCAAATTGGTTTCAATGCATCTTTTCAAAATTTTTGTCAAATTATTTAAGCACTCTTTAAATGAATTTCCATACACAGTAAAATCATCCATAAACACTTCTATAATCTCTTCAACATACTCGGAGAAGATACTCATCATGCACCTTTGGAATGTGGCGGGGGCATTGCAAAGCCCAAAAGGCATCCGCCGGTACGCAAACGTGCCAAAGGGGCATGTAAACGTTGTTTTCTCTTGATCTTCCGGTGCAATGGGTATTTGGTGAAAACCTGAATATCCATCTAGACAACAATAATGAGTTTTTCCCGCTAACCTTTCCAACATTTGGTCGATAAAGGGTAGTGGGAAATGATATTTACGAGTAGAGGAGTTTAACTTTCGGTAATCAATACAAACACGCCACCCGTTTTGCACACGGGTGGGTACCAACTCACCTTGCTTGTTTTCCGTTACCGTGATTCCGGTCTTCTTTGGGACAACCAGGATTGGACTTACCCATTTGCTGTCTGATATTGGGTAAATCATTCCTGCGTCCAATAGCTTAAGAATCTCCTTTTTCACCACCTCCATCATGGGTGGATTGAGTCTTCTCTGGGCTTCTCTTGACGGTTTGTACTCATCTTCCATGAAAATATTGTGCATGCACATCGATGGGCTAAGTCCTTTGATGTCGGCTATTGTCCAGCCGAAGGCTTCTTTGTAGTTCTTTAGCAATCCCATCAATTCTTTTTCTTCTTCTTCAGACAGTTTGTTGGAAATGATGATTGGTAAGGTATCCTTTTCTCCCAAATACATGTACTTTAAATGGTTGGGGAGATCTTTTAATTCCAACTTTGGTGCCTGCGAAATGGAAGGAAGAAGTTTTTCGTTAGAAATTTGCAATGGCACTTTTGGCAAATCATACCTTGCTTTCTTTTGGTGGTCTAGGTATGATGCGATTTCCAAGATTTCTTGACTTAGATCGAACTTCTCGATAAGCTCCTTTGTCTTCTCCTTGTCTAAATTTTTGTTTAAGACTAGAGCTAATAAATCAGTGTTAGACAATTCGAAACATTCTTCAACTAATGGGTTGATTACATCAAGAAAATTTAAAGACGAAACAGTTTGTGGATAACGCATAGCATCAAAAATATTGAAATTTATGATTTCTCCATCAAATTCCATGGAAAGCGTTCCATTGAAAACATCAATTTTTGTTCTTGCGGTGCTCATGAAAGGTCTTCCTAAGAGAATAGAACAAGAATTTGATGTTTCGTCTCCGCCCATATCCAAAACGTAAAAGTCGGCGGGAAATACTAGTTCATTAACTTGTACCAAAACGTCCTCTAATACACCTTTTGGGTGTACTATAGAGCGATCAGCAAGTTGAATTATCACCCCGGTGCTTACTAATGGTCCTATTTTTAGTGATTTAAAAATAGAGTAAGGTAGGACATTAATTGAAGCACCAAGATCTAGCATGGCTTTTGGAATGTAAAGACTTCCCATTTTACATGGAACGGTGAAAACACCCGGATCTTTACATTTTTTTGGTAATCGTTTTTGTAAAACGGCCGAGATGTTTTAACCGACTGTAACGGTTCCACTTTCTTTTAGTTTCTTTTTGGAGGTACAAAGTTCTTTAAGAAATTTGGCATATCTAGGAATTTGTTTGATTGCATCTAGTAAAGGAATATTTACTTCAACTTTCCGAAACATGTCCATAATTTCTTGATTTTCCTTTTCTTTCTTTGTGTTTTTAAGTCTAGATGGAAAAGGAGGAGGAGTGATTTTTACCTCAACTTTGGATGGTTCCTTGGGAGCTTCGCTTCTTGAATCGGTATAGTCTTCGATTTCTCTTTCTCTTTGTCTTTCTTTTGACAAGCTTGGTCCTTCATAGCTTTTCCCACTTCTTAAAGTAACAGCATTTACATTATGTTTGAGATTTTCTTGAGATTGAGAAGGTAACTTACCTTGAGATTCCATCTTGTTGACAGAAGTGGCTAGTTGAGCCATTTGTTGCTCCAGGTTCTTGATGCTAGCTCTTTTTTCTTGCTGAAATGAATGCGTACTTGTGGCTAGACTTTTCACAATGTCTTCCAAGGACATGCTCGTGCTTGCTGTATTTTGTGGTGGAGGATTTTGGTAGTATTGTTTAGGTCTCTCCTGGTATTGGTTACGGTTTTGATTGGACTGGTAGCTCCAATTTTGGTTGTTCCGGGATTGATCATACTGTCTTTGATTTTGCCCGGTAAACCCTCCCATGGCTTTTGCTTGTTCTTGATCTTCTTGTAACTCGGGACACATGTCAGTTGGGTGTCCGTATTGCAAGCAAATTCCGCATGCTCTAACCGTTGGTTCAACTCCTTTTTCTTTTGTTAGTTGCATCACAGCTTTGGTTAGTTCAGAAATTTGATTTTCAAGATAAGGAGTGTTTACCTCTTTTACCCCTCGTGGTGGATCTACATACCATTCGTCTTCTCCTTGGGTATGTTTAGACTCTTCCGCCATTTTCTCGGAACAATTGGTAATCGGAAATACCATGTTGCGGGCATCGGGCACACAACTTTTTGAATCGTTCCCAATACATATGCAAAGCTTCTCTCTTTCCCTGCTTGATTCTGATAATTTCCCTTCTTAGACTTGAAGCTTTTGTCTCCAGAAAATATTTGTCTAGGAATAACCGTGCAAGACCATTCCATGTTGTGACCGACCCCGGTGGTAGGTCATATAACCATTCTTTGGCTGAGTCTAGCAATGAAAATGGGAGTGCCCTTAACTTAATTTGGTCTTCCGAGACATCATGTGGTTTCATTCCTACACACACGACATGAAATTCTTTCAAAAATTTATGCGGGTCTTCATTTTCTACTCCCCGAAATTGAGGTAGTAAATGAATAAGCCCGGATTTCAATTCGAAATTTGTCATGTGCGGGTAGGTTATGCAGAGAGGTTGTTGGGTAACATCTTGGGTTGCCCATTGGCGTAGTGTTCGCTCAAGAGGTGGATTTTCGGCCATCGGAGTGTGGTTTATTTGAGAGGGAGGTGTATGTGGGGTGTTGTTATCTGATTCGGATTCTGTTTCTGTTTCTGATGAGGAAAGGTCTTGCCAAATGTCTATGATAGGAGGGTTTGATGAAGAAGCGGTTTGGGAAGCTTGCTGCTTCTTGCGAAGTTTAGCTTGTTTCCTTAGCCTTTTTGCGGTTTTCTCAATCTCCGAATCGAGTTCAAGAGGCGTACCTGTTCGTGAAGATCTTGACATAAAATATTAGTAATACCGTGTTCCCCGGCAACGGCGCCAATTTGTTGAGTGTCGTAATCAACAAAATAAAAGAGTTGAAATATGGTTTGAAATAATTTATTAATTACCAATATTTCGTGATTGCACTACTCGTTATAAATACTAACTATGTAGTATAAATGGCAAGCAGGGTCGATCCACATGGAGCAATGATCTAATGGATTACACCTTGAATTCACGGAAGTTAAACTTGTATAGAAAGTAACCAAAAAAGGGGGGGGGTTTGATGAATAGTTGGACAACAATTATGTAAATGTAAATAACTTGGGACAAAATATATAGAATGATTGTTTTTATAATTTGGGGACAAATTCTGGTTTTGTATTTGTAGTCATATGATTGGAAATAACAATAAGAATGATGTTTATAACTTTAATCTTTCTAAGTTGGTACTTTGTGTATGCCGAAAGCTCGCACATACACCATTCACCTAATGTACCTTAGTCAAGAGAAGCTCATTAACTAAGACTAATCTTACTAATCAAATCTAGATAAGATCATAGAATTTGAATGAAAGATTGCATTATGTTTTATGTGAATGTTCCCAACAATGTTCAATACTCCTAAACAAGCGTTGAAGCGTTAAAACATGAGATATGATTTTCACCTAATTAAAGATGATTATCACAAATAACATTTTATAAAACAATTACGGGTTTTATAATTTGTATGACTAGATTGATTATTATTTGAGATCAAATGGCCAATATGAAATAAATAAAAACCAAACATTTGTTAAATCTCAAAATCATATCACTAGAAAGGTATAAAATCAAACATCAAACTTTATATTAAATCACAATCATAATCTTTAATACAAAACCAGAAAATAAGGTTACTAGCCACTCATGACTAGTAAAAGAGAAATAAACTTACAAAATGAAGATAATCCACACTTGAAGTTGCACACAAACACAAACACAGTGTATCTAGAGAGTATTTCAGAAGATAATGGAAGGATGGGATGGTTCTAAGGCTAACCAAACACATCTATTTATACTAACACACCAAGGGTAAAATGGTAATTTGGACAATGGCAAACATCATCATTCCAAGACCCAATTTCTTCATCACATGGCCTCAAAATTAGGTTGGATCTGCATCTGGTCGTGTAGCATGGGGATGACAGCACAAGAAGGAATA
This sequence comes from Cichorium intybus, assembly GCA_023525715.1. NCBI lineage: Eukaryota > Viridiplantae > Streptophyta > Magnoliopsida > Asterales > Asteraceae > Cichorium > Cichorium intybus. The sequence continues at coordinate 75,964,475 of CM042015.1, forward strand.
AACAACTCAAAGTGGGCCAAAAAGTAGATCTGGTCACCAGGAAAGGTTACACGGCCATGTAACTTCTTGGGCCAAGATTACACGGTCGTGTAATCCTGCAAATCTCCTGGACCCTACCCTGAGCTGACATGGCATCATATGTGGCATAACCAAGTTATACGGCCGTGTAACTTTTGCCCACAAAGTTACACGGCCGTGTACACTACTGTCAACGGGACACCATTTTCGTAATTTCTTCGTTTGAGCTCCGTTTCTTCTGAAATTTCTTGTGTAGCCTCCCATTATCATCCAATACAAGATTCAACCCTCAAAAGCACCTGAAAACAACCACAAAGTGTGAAAGTAGATTGCTATTCTTGAAATCCCGAAAAACATGAAAATATGCAATAAAGATAATCAAATGCAAGATGAAACAAGGATAAAAAGGTATGAAAACATGCCTAAAAATACACTTAACACTACCCCTGTAGCTCTGTGTGCTCAATGTTGAAAAAATTATGCAAAAAAAGATATTAGAAGATGTATTTAAAATTATAAACAAATATACTTTTTTATACTTACATTAATCTTCGCATAGATTTGTGCACTGAAGATGGAGATTATAGAAACCTATTTACCAGAGTCTCCCTGTGAAGTTGGCGACAAAGAAACTCAATCACTTTAGAAAATCTATCGGTTCCTGCAATCTGAAAATTCAAGAAAACTGTTTACCTAATAGAATGATATCATCAAAGTTTGTGTAGCTTGAAACAGTTTTAGGCAAAAATTGAAGTTCTTAATCATATAAACGAAACGTGAAAATTGAGGAGTATATAACAGCTTGTGATTAGTGGAGTTAGTATTGGTATAAAGTAGTTGCTACAAGTGACTTTTGTTGTAGTGTAAGTAGACATTTCTGAAATTTGTGTGATCAGGTGTTGTACGAATATGGTATAATGAGCACATATCTTCCCAGCATCATTGGCCTAATTATGCTACCGGTCGAGTATATGTCATCATCACCGTTCTTATCCTTTTGTGTGCCTTCTTGCCATAAGAACTGCAGCATCCAAGGATTATATGTAACCTCCTCATACAGATCATCAGGCACGGATGAAGATACATCGGTTTTATTCACTAAAATCAGTAATACAACCAAGGTCCTTACTTGGATGTATAACCCTGTGGTCTATTGCCAACCTGGAGTTGGTAAAGACGTTGTATGGATAAGCTATTGGCCAATTGGAAACATATTAGACACTGGTGATGAAGTCAATGTTTCTATCATTGTGGGGAATGGATTGACGGAAAGCGGGTGTGGTGCTAGCCTTGTGTATGTGGATGATGGTGAACTTGAGCTGGAAAGCCGCCAAAATTACACGAAAGAGGAAGAAGTTATTGGAGGGGATCTATCTGAATTTGAGCTGACTACAGGAGCCTACTATCTTTGTCGTCGCGATTTCTTCAAGTCAACCACCCCTGATTGGTTAAGGATGTTAGTTTGATACCATTCCCTGTAAAGGTTAGTTCCTTTTTGATCTGATGCTTTAGTCTGCAAATAGTGATAAATACTTATAAATGTCACATTATCATAGAGTTGCAAGAATGCAGAAAAACTCGTCAGACACGACCCATAAGTGCATCATTAATGGAGCTGGAACCTTTCAGATCCTATAATTACGAGGAGGAAGTATGTATATACTTTAATCATATTTTTGGCATGAATTACCGTTATTTATCTGTGAATTCAAATCAATTTATTGCTTTATTCCTTAACCCTACCTAATTCATATTAATGAATATTTGAGGTATCTCATGCTACTTCTTGTTGAGGTTTTTGTTTAATTTTAGAACATTGGTTGAATTTTGTATTATAATCCTTCTTAAGAATGCTCCTGGGTTAACTACCCTTAGCTTGTCGCTAGTTTCTAGTAAAGTTTTGTTGTTCAAAATAAATTACTGGTTTCGTCCCTGGACCATTCCTTACTTCCTCATTCTTTAATCTGGCTTGTTGTCTCTTGTCAGCTTGCAATTGTACTATTTCCTTTCATAATTGGCCTTAAAGATAAGCCAGCTTTCCCTCGTCTATGATCAGAATTAATGGTAGACAAAGCATTTTGCAACAACATTCGTAGCAGCCCTAGGCAAAGAATATTAGTTTCCTTGTTTCTTTTATACCATTTTTCTAAACATGGTGCCTTTAATTTTTACTTGTGAAACATGTTGTCAACGGTCAAACCAGAAAACAACAAAAGATTTGTAAATACATGTGAAATAGGATAGAAGAAGGATTCTTGAACAACAAACTAAAAACTTTATTAAAGCATCAAGAACAGTTTTACATCTGATTACACATGTATATATAAGCACGAACCAACATGGCTTTTCATTCTAACCGTCGTGATCCTTCTGGCCAGTTTAAACCATCGTGTTGCTTCAATTCTTGCAACCATCGTATCCTTTCATGTTGACGGTTACTTTCTAACATAACTGCTAAATACATTAATTACTAAATTAATCCTAATAAATACTAATTCCTAAAAGACTAGATTACCCTTAATTTCAACAAAACATACTTGATTTTGGATTTTGGATTTTGGATTGAAGTTACATTTTTGTATTTTTAGACTATCGAAGACGACATAGCCTTCTTGAAAGACCCACTAGGGAGTATCTTGTGACAAGAGGTGTTGATATTCCTAGTGATCAATCCCCCTTATGCCTTCGGGACACTGAAGCTGATCACCATACCTTCTCGAATGCTGCACTGCCTTGGAAATCTGGGATCTAATCAACAGATCGTGGTGAGATGTTAATCCGTGTCCAAAATGCAACGAGGACGCATAGAGCTGGAACCTTTCAGACTGTATTTGATGTTTTCGAAGTGAATGTATGTATATTATTTTAATCAGTATTTTTGACACCATTATGTTTCTGTGATCTACAATCAATTCGAATCCCTTAATCTAACTTAATTCATATAAATGAAGATTGAGGTATCTCATGCTACTGCTTGTTTTGTCTGTATTATTAGCACAATATTGGTTGAATTTCATACTATAATCCTTCTTATGAATGCTCCTCGGTGTGCTAGCCTTAGCTTCTCGCTAGTTTCTAGTAAAGTTCCGTTGTTCCAGAAAAAAGCTTACTAATTTTGTCTCTGGACCATTTTTTAATCTCGGTTATTGTCAGTTTGCAATTCTTCCATCCATTTTCTTGATTGGCCAAAATTTACGAAAACCCAGCTTTCCCTCATCTATGATCAGAGTGAATGGTAGACACAGCTATTTGCAACAACACTACATTTGAAGCAGCCCTAGGCAAAGCATATCAGTTTCCTTGTTTTTTATAACCATTTTTCTTAAAAAATGGTGTTCTTAATTTTTACTTACGAAAATATGAACATAATTTTGGAATGTAGTTTTAGATTATCGAATACTTCATGGCCGACAGTAGAGACCGCTGTTAGGAATCGGACAGGATACACGCAGCGGAAACACACTATCACACACACAAACTCACTAAAATAAAGCAAGAAGAACACAAGGAATTTTACGTGGTTCGGATTCGGTGTCAATCCTACATCCACGGGCTACAACTAAATCTTATTTGAATGAGGAGATTACAAGAGATACACACTCAACTCTAGCATGTGTTGTGTGTTGTGGTGCATCTAAAACTCAAATGGAGACCCCTATTTATATACATTAGGATGGTAATGTGAACAATGGAATCAAATGTCAAATTTGCTGCCACCTTCCTTTGACTTCACCAAACCTTCACCAACCATTGAAAAATCTTCACCAACCATACCTAACAATCTCCCACTTGAAGATTTTGAACATCTCTCATTAATCTCCTAACATAACCAGTCTTCCAAGCTTCCAGTTCCGAAGAACAAGCTAAGACCCAGTCAAATTCCCTTAGTTGTAGCCGCCCCTCATCTTCAAGTACTAGAAGGGCCAGTTGAAGCTCCCACTAGCTCCAACTCAGCCGTGGCTAATCCCACCACCGACTCATCCTCTGTCTCAACCGGTTTGGACACTCCACCAGCTCCAGAGATACACCGAGGACCACTAACACTCTCCAAACTTTGCAAACTTCCAACAGGAGAGAATTTTTCAGTCTTAGTCTTCAAAACCCAACGGCTCTTTGTAACTGTACCCGGAACACACCCCGTGCTCCCACTGTCACAAAATCCCCTGAATGGTTTAGATTTCCGACTCGTTCAGCTAACATCCCCTTGGCTCCAGAATTCATGTTTGCAAAATGAACTCTCTTGGCACTAGATTTAGCGAACCAGATTTTGTCATGCTTAACGGGGACGGTCATACTTCCCTCAGCAGGTACCTTAACCATATACAATGACCCACGCTTCATACCTTGAGCAATCACCGAATTACCATTGACCACCCTCCATTTACCACCACCAAACCTTACTTCCAGTCCTTGTTTATCCAGCTGACCAACAGAAATCAATTTCTTCTTCAGCTCCGGAATCACCCTGACATTCTTCAGGTTCCATGTAGTTCCCAATGAAGTAACCAGATCAATATCTCCTATGCCCGTTACTTGAAGCATCTCGTCATTTGCTAACCGTACCTTCCTAAAATCTCCTTCTTTTAGATTCACCATTGTTTCTCCGTTGTCCATGGCGTGAAACGAAGCCCCTGAATCCATGACCCAAGAGTCTACAGAACTTTCCATACTTAGTATCAATGCATCTTCCTGATAAACATTCTCAGCACCAACACTGTTTAATTCTTTCTTTGGACATTGACTCTTAACATGTCCCACCTCCTGGCAGTTCCAGCACTTCACATTCTTCCAAGTTCTAGATGAACTTCTTCCCCGACTCCCACTGCTCCCACTATTCCTGCTATTCCCTCTACCTCTTCCAATATTTAATAACTCAGAAGAAGAAGATCCACCTTGATTCTTGCATCTGACATCCTCGCCAAGAACCAAATCTCTAACCCCTTCAAAAGTCATACCACTGGTCCCCACTGAAGTTGTAACAGCGGTTACTGTTCCAGACCAGCTATCAGGTAGTGAAGCTAGTAGCAGTGAAGCTTGAGTCTCGTTATCAAATTTAATTCCCACAGATGACAATCTGGACAGAATTGAATTTAGATTGTTAAAGTGAACCGTAACTGAACCTTCCTCATTCATCCTTGTAGTGAACAGCTCCCTCATCAAGAACACCTTGTTAGCCGCCGACGGTTTCTCATACATGTTCGTCAGAGCATCCATCATACCACGTGCCGTGGTTTCCTTCATGATGTTGAAAGCGACGCTCCTTTCCAACGATAATGTAATAACCGCCTTAGCTTTCTTGTCCTTTGAGTTCCACGCATCTTCAGCAGCTTTTTCCATTTTCTCCGGCTTGTCCCTAAGTACCACATCCAAGTCTTTCTGACATAACAATGCTTCTAATTGCATTTTCCACCAGCTAAAGTCAGAACCGTTGAACTTCTCAATTACAACCTTGTCTTCAGCCATTACGACAAACAAGAGACAAATATTTTATAGTACTTTTGTGTGACAGAACAGTACCCTTCAAAGTACCGAGATACCTTTAATACGATTAATAGAAATTAGTTTCTGATGTGCAAGATCAGACAAAACTGCAACCACAGAGCATACTCTAATTTCTAAAACCGAGACCTCCTTCGAAACCCGAAGCTCTGATACCAGTTGTTAGGAATCGGACAGGATACACGCAGCGGAAACATTATCACACACACACACACGACATAGCCTTCTTGAAAGACCCACTAGGGAGTATCTTGTGACAAGAGGTGTTGATATTCCTAGTGATCAATCCCCCTTATGCCTTCGGGACACTGAAGCTGATCACCATACCTTCTCGAATGCTGCACTGCCTTGGAAATCTGGGATCTAATCAACAGATCGTGGTGAGATGTTAATCCGTGTCCAAAATGCAACGAGGACGCATAGAGCTGGAACCTTTCAGACTGTATTTGATGTTTTCGAAGTGAATGTATGTATATTATTTTAATCAGTATTTTTGACACCATTATGTTTCTGTGATCTACAATCAATTCGAATCCCTTAATCTAACTTAATTCATATAAATGAAGATTGAGGTATCTCATGCTACTGCTTGTTTTGTCTGTATTATTAGCACAATATTGGTTGAATTTCATACTATAATCCTTCTTATGAATGCTCCTCGGTGTGCTAGCCTTAGCTTCTCGCTAGTTTCTAGTAAAGTTCCGTTGTTCCAGAAAAAAGCTTACTAATTTTGTCTCTGGACCATTTTTTAATCTCGGTTATTGTCAGTTTGCAATTCTTCCATCCATTTTCTTGATTGGCCAAAATTTACGAAAACCCAGCTTTCCCTCATCTATGATCAGAGTGAATGGTAGACACAGCTATTTGCAACAACACTACATTTGAAGCAGCCCTAGGCAAAGCATATCAGTTTCCTTGTTTTTTATAACCATTTTTCTTAAAAAATGGTGTTCTTAATTTTTACTTACGAAAATATGAACATAATTTTGGAATGTAGTTTTAGATTATCGAATACTTCATGGCCGACAGTAGAGACCGCTGTTAGGAATCGGACAGGATACACGCAGCGGAAACACACTATCACACACACAAACTCACTAAAATAAAGCAAGAAGAACACAAGGAATTTTACGTGGTTCGGATTCGGTGTCAATCCTACATCCACGGGCTACAACTAAATCTTATTTGAATGAGGAGATTACAAGAGATACACACTCAACTCTAGCATGTGTTGTGTGTTGTGGTGCATCTAAAACTCAAATGGAGACCCCTATTTATATACATTAGGATGGTAATGTGAACAATGGAATCAAATGTCAAATTTGCTGCCACCTTCCTTTGACTTCACCAAACCTTCACCAACCATTGAAAAATCTTCACCAACCATACCTAACAACCGCGTCAAAAAAGTAGACAGAAAAGTTATGAGAATGGAGAAAAGATCGATGAAGTTGTATGACGCAAAACTGGCGATGTTCAAGGGAATGTAATCTGGATAAATTACAACTCAAGCAAATCTGTAAAATGCACTTTATTAATTTAATCATACGAAAAATACTACTCCAAAACATACTATTTTGGGACCAAAATATAACGTATATCCAAGTGCTCGGTAACAAAATCTATAATTTTTCGTATATTAAATAATTTTGTGAGGCTAAAAGCAATTATCAAACTCCAAGGGTCATACTGTAAATGAAACTTCCATATCTTTTTAAATAGTTAAAAAAATATATTAACAGAAATCAAAGGGTGATCTACAAATTCTTTAACAACTAATAAATGACAAATATTAAAACTAATGGAGGCTGGCGAGATCCAGATAAACAAAAACCAAACTATGCCAACCGGCCATAGACCTAACCAGTCATGTTTTTCTTGACTTTACAACATCTCTTATTGCATTCATATTGATCAACCATTATGTTTAGAGTAAATTACAATTTTGGTCCATATGGTTGTCCCAAAATTACACATTTGGTCATCTTTTTGGTTTTTCACGCTCATGGTCCCTGAACTGCACTTTTGCTTACACATTTGGTCTCTTGGCCAGGTAAAAAGACCAATATACCATTTTTAATTTCTTTTTCTTTTTTTCTTTTGAAATATTATTATTTTGGACTTTTGGTAATTAAAAAAAAGAAAAAAAAAAACAAAAAACCCTCATCTCTTTCTCTCGATCATAGAAGAGATCATCACTGGAGCTTGGCAGATCACCGGCGACTGGTCGGAGCTTAGATTTTCATATTCCTTAATATTTTCGGAAATACCTTTGGTGTGGAGAATGAACAGGTTCAAGGCCGGATGTTTAGCGATTACAGAATCAAGATCCATAAACGCCAAGATCTCTTATGACCTCCATCGATAATACCTTGAGAACACAAATCATTGTTTATCAAAATCATTAAATGTATTTGAATTCCGATGCATGTGCTAAGCTCTGCAGCGCCACATCATATCAAAATTTCATATCAACAAAGAAATTATCGATTGACCCAACTGAAAAACTGATGTTGCTTAATTGCTGATGCCCCATCCGACCCATGATCTTGAAACCGAAGAAAGAATAATTTCAGAAGAGGGGAGGGCCTCCTGGTTTGTTTTTCCGGCAAGTGGTGGTTCTGGGACTGATTGGGAAGGAAAACAGGAAAAGAGACACTTCTGCCCTTGGCCTTCATCTTCAACAAGGCATTTAATTCCTGGGTTTTCATTCTTTTTTTATTGTTAAGTTTTTTTTTCAGTCGATTTCTGTTGCTGGGTTTTCATTCACTACAAAAAAAATTTACATTTAGTGGCACACATTTTTAGTGGCATATATTTTTTGTGCCACTATATTATGTTTTTAGTGGCATATTTTTATGTGCCACAAAAAACTTAACAGATTTAGTGGCACTTAATACATTATGTCACTAAAATCCCTATTTATTAGTGTCATAAAATAATTTAAAATGTCACTAAAATTTATCTTTTATATCTTATAATTTAATATATGCCACTAAAAGTTTTTAATGTTTTATAAAAATCAATTTTTCCTTCCTTTACTTTATGTTTTATGTTTTATGAAAATCAATTATGAAAATCAAGTTCCCAAATCCCAAATGCGCCTGTGACGTTGAAGCCAAAAGAAACCCTCGTTCCCAAGTGCGCTTGTGACGTTGCTGCTTCTCATCGCTTCTCCGCCTCCGCCTCCGCCTTCCGCCTTACTCCGCCCTCATCTTCCCTGCTCCAATTTTCGACAATATCAAGGTATTTTCTCCAACTGACTGTTCGTCCTTCTTTACTCTTTATCTGATTTGAAACGGGATCGATGAATTGATGGATTGATTTGGATTTAATTACCTTATACTTGGCAACAATATCGCTTACTTCCTTAAGATCTCCTTTCGTAAACACCAATCCGACATTCCCCTGATTTAAAAGCCAAACCAGACGCTTAATTAATCAATTAAACATCAAAAAACAAACAACAGATCAATTGATTGGAGAATGTACCACGAGAAGAGGAACAAGGTTAAGGATATCGATGTTGTTGGTTTTCTGAGCATGGAGACGAATGGTTCTCTTCATCATAGTGTTCTTACCCATTAAAACAATGGAGTCGCCTCTAAGTCCTTGCCTTATGTTTTGTAGCTGGTTAGAACCCACATTGTCTGCACCAACAACGACTATCTATGTATAATGATCGAGAAACTTGCTAAGCTTGGCATCATAGTTCACCTTCTTCTGCATTTTGGATAACTTTACTGCCATGTTTGTGTTTAATTAATTAATTATCAGTAGACGTGAAGAACTAAAAATGGAAGAGAATGATGGTCGTTTAGTAAGTGAAGATGGTGATTCGTTTAGTTCTTCTTTTGCATGGCAGCATGGACAACCTTTTTTTTGTTTCTAATGTAAATGTGTAATAATGTATAAAGTTTGTTATACTTATAATAAATATGATACAAAAGAAATCAAATATCAATCTTATATATGTGTTTAACTTGGAATATGCAATTTTAATGATTAATTGTTCGTTCAGGTCAGTGGAGTTGTGATCAGTCCTTTGTTGGATTAGGTGTCTAAGCCATGACTAATAATTAGTATTTATCTAATTAATAGAAGCACAGTCCATTTGGGTTGCCCTCATGGCTAGAGGTTTGGTAGAAAATTCGGTAGACAGAGAGATTGATTTATTATGGGATTAATAAATCAACATGAATTAAATATATGGTTTACTAATATATTAAAGTGATAATATATTAATTAGAAACTATATTAATTAATTAGGAATTAATCCAGAATTAATTGGATTTAATTTGGGGATTAAATTAATTAATTAAAGGTGCAGGGACTGAAACTGTAATTATTCAATAGTTGAGTAAGTGGCAGTGTGTAGTGACCAATTGAATTCGAAAATATATATATGGATATATATATTTCGAAATTAATATATTAGGATAAATAAGAGTTTGAATTGTAAGATAAAAGGTTTATCTTATTTGAATTCAAAAAGGTTTATCTCTAAGGTTTATCAACTGACCATTTGGAAACTATAAATAGGGGTTCCCAGGCATCATTAAATTGTGCCATTCTCATTATTCTCTCTGAAGATTTTCGTGACCCCTCTCATCTAGCTTGGGTGTGATCTCATTTGAGGCAGGATAATTTTGCTCCTCAGCTTCCAAAATTTTCTAAAAGGTTTGTTTTTCTAATTTTATTCTTTTAGTTAATTTTCTTATGGCCTTTAGGTTTTGTTATATGTTCAATTAGAAGAAAACATAGATCCTTATAGGTTGCATGTGAACTTAGGTTATTTAGTTCATGGTTTGTAGAAAACCTTTCAGTGGTATCAGAGCCTGTTTTGTTTTCTTGTTGAATTGTTTTAACTGTTTTAGGGTTTAAAGCCTATAAACCCTAATTATAATCAGGATCGATTTCCAGGATTAGGGTTTTGGAAAACCTAATCCCCCTTGCTAATTTCGAAAATTTCTATTAGGGTTTTAGGAGGTTTTCTATTTTTGGTAACTTTATTTGTTAATTAAATGGATAACCTTAAACCTTTTTCCTTGAAATCGAAATTTAGGGGTTTAAGGATAGGTTTTAATTAATTTGATTAATTTGGATAAACCTATCTTCATTTGAATTAATTTAATTAATTGTTAATTAAAAGATAATTCAAAAGGGATTTAATTAATTTTAAAGTGTCGAAAATTAATAGAAAAATCTAGAAAAATATTTTAAAATGTTTAAAATATTTAGATTTAATTAATTTAATTAATTGGTAATTAAAATTGATTAAATCGAATTTAAGGTTTAATTAAATTCAAAATTTAATTGTTAAATTTGGTAAAATTAAAAGATAAACCTTGAATATTTTAAAGGGTTTTAAAATACATCTTATATGTATTATTAAAAGTTAATACTATATATATATATATGAGATAAATTTGGTTAGTCAAATCAATAGTAGGCCACATTCACGAAGCTGGTCTATAAAGTGGGTATAAGGAGACTGCCTATAAAATGGTAGTCTAATGGGTGAACACTCTCACCCACCGCTCGCCTGATCAGTGGAGGGTCGTTAGCCGAACGGGTTTGACAGAACCGCTTAATCATTAAAAGTATAATGATCAAAGTACTAGAACCTTTACACAAAATCCCAATCTAGTTACTTTAGGAAAAATATGAATTTGATGCTACCCCATGAAATTGCACATTGCACTTTATGAAATGTTGGTGGAGCGTGTGTGGTTTACCGGCACACCAATGGGGGTTCATAAAGAGTGGCAATGGGTGTCTCGGGTGTTATCATTGTTGATGGAGCGTGTGTGGTTTACCGGCACATCAATTTGAGATGATAATGGACCCCGAGAGTACCAAGCTAATTTGCATGGTTATTCACACCCGGTTTGTGATCCTCGGCATCCCAGTCACAAACGGTGGGGCATATCCGAGATTAAACATGCTATTGAACAGTTCAATATATCTTAAAAGAAACTAGGAATTCCATTTATAATAAGATTATTTTTCCGCGGTGGAATTGGCTGAATCGTCGTTCGCCTACCTTTATAAAATTTGCTTATAGATTATGGCATCCCTCTTCTATGTTGCAAATTTTTATAGTTGGATCCTAGCCTTATTTTATATTGGGTTATTATAAGGACCGACATGTATCTAATTAAACTTACCTTCTTTTATAGATGTCTTTTGCTGATCAATCCGCTCCCCAATCAAACTCCAGTGTTCCCTCTATCCTCTCACTGTGTTCCAAGGTTCAATTGAACGGGACAAACTACAATGACTGGATTAGAAACATCAAGATGGCTCTGAGGTACGAGAACAAAGAGTATGTTCTCGAGACTGAGCTTGTCGATGTTGACCCTGAAACTGCTACTCCCAAGGAAATTGCCTCGTACCAAAAACATTCCGATGATGCGACCAAAGTGGCCTGCGTCATGATCGCCACAATGAATCCCGAATTGCAAAGGATATACGAAGACTACTAGCCCTTTCAGATGCACAAGGAGCTTGCGGAAAATTTCCGCAAGCAAGAGCGCATCGAGAGGTGCGAGGTGGTCAAGGACTTCACAAACAGCAAACCTAAAGATGGAGAGTCCATCTGTGCTCATGTGCAAAGAATGCAAGGTTACGTAGAGCGGCTTAGAAAGCTTGCGATGCCTGTACCGGAGGAGTTGGCCGTTGACATAGTGCTTAACTCCCTACCGAGTTCTTATGACCAGTTCAGGCTGGCTTATCATTTGAACAATAATCAGGCTAACCTGACTGAGTTGCATCGCATGCTTCGAGTTGCTGAAGACGGGATGAAGGGTAAAAGTGTACCGTCGGTTAATCAGCCCGTCTTAGCCATTGGAAGTGGCAAAGGAAAGAAAATGAAGGGCCCTCCTAAGCAAAAGGTTCAGGTCGGGTCGTCAAGCAATGGCTCGAGAACCAAGTCTTCCCAAATTCCTTGTGTGGCCAACCCCGATGAAGCCAACTGTTCTTACTGCAAAGAGAAGGGCCATTGGAAGAGAAGCTGCCCCAAATACTTGCAGGATGTCAAGGATGGGAAAGTAAAGCCATCGACAGCAGGTACATACACTATCTCTAAAAGCTCACCATCTTCTATTTCTTGGGTCCTTGATACAGGATGTGGTTTTCACATTTGTTCTGATCTGCAGGGCCTAAAGGAAAGCAGGGAGGTGGAGCACGGTAGACTGAACTTGATCATGGGAAATAGGAGATCGTCCCCTGTTACCAAGATCGGCGTTTACAGTTTAGTGCTTAGTAGTGATGTTAGTATAGAGTTATTTAATTGTTGCTATTCGCCAGAAATGGCAAGAAACATTATTTCATTTCACGCATTGTTCAGACAAGGATTTCAATTTTCTTTTGATAATAAAATTGGTTCGATTTCTGTTTTCAAAAATGGTATTTTGATTTTTACTGCTTATCCTTGTGATGGTGTGTATGAAACTGTTGAATGTGTTGACAATTTAGGACATAGTGTAAATTATATTGATTCTACTAGTGGTGTAGAAAAGGCATGTATGTGGCATAGTCGGCTCGGGCACATCAGCAAGAAACGCATCGCCCAACTCCAAAAGGATGGAGTGTTGGAATCATTTGACCTCAGGTCGGATGATGTATGCGAATCTTGTCTGTTGGGCAAGATGACTAAATCACCTTTCAAAGGGTCTTTTGAAAGAGGTGAGGGTCTGCTGGACATCATTCACACGGATGTGTGTGGTCCATTCAGATCAACCACAAAGGATGCACGCGGTTCTACGTGACATTTACCGACGATTTTAGTAGATACGGTTATATCTACTTGATCAAGCACAAGTCGGACACCTTTGAAAAGTTCAAAGAGTTTAAGAACGAGGTAGAAAATCAATTAGGCAGGAATATAAAGATGCTCAGGTCCGACAGAGGCGGAGAGTATCTAAGTATCGAGTTCCTAGATTATCTAAAGGAATACGGAATAGTTTCGCAGTTGACACCTCCCAGGACACCACAGTTGAATGGTGTTGCAGAGAGGCGCAACCGAACCCTGTTGGACATGGTTCGTTCCATGATGAGTCGAGCTTCACTTCCCATTCACTTCTGGGGGTATGCCTTAGAGACTGCCGCCCATATCCTCAATCTTGTCCCTACTAAAAAGGTTGCTAAAACACCTCATGAAATGTGGACGGGGAAAGTTCCCTCGTTAGCACATATCAAAGTCTGGGGTTGTGAGGCTTTCGTTAGACGAGAGACTCAAGACAAACTCGCAGAAAGAAGTGAAAGGTGTTTCTTCCTTGGTTATCCTAAATAGTCCTTTGGATATCTATTCTACAGACCGAGCGAGGATGTGGTCTTTGTAGCTAGACAAGCAGTCTTTCGAGAGAGAGAGCTCATATTCAAAGAGGACAGTGGGAGTACCATTGATCTGGAAGAAATTCAAGAGTCATCAGATGACGCAACCTTAGGAGAAACTAGCAACCAACATGAGGAAGAAGTTCCTGTTGGTCCGACAGATGTATCCTTACCTCTTAGGCGTTCCGGTAGGGTTAGCATGCCACCCGAGTTTTATGGGTTCCATATAACTTCGGATGGGGACACGTTTGTCAGTGATAGGACACTGATAAATTTGGATGAACCAGCTAACTACCAGGAAGAAGTGGCGGGCCCTGAGTCTGCCAAGTGGAAAGAGGCCATGGATAGCGAGATCAAGTCCATGTATGACAATCAAGTTTGGAACTTGGTTGACAATGTACCGGGTCGAAAGACAGTCGGATGCAAATGGATCTTCAAGAAGAAGACCGACATGGACGGAAAAGTACACACTTTCAAGGCAAGACTGGTTGCGAAGGGCTTTACTCAAACCCCAGGGGTTGACTATGACGAGACCTTCTCACCAGTAGCCAAGATAAAGTCTATTAGGATTATGCTGGCTATAGCTGCATTTCATGACTATGAAATTTGGCAGATAGACGTCAAAACCGCTTTCCTTAATGGGAAGTTGACTGAGGATGTTTACATGAATCAGCCAGAGGGTTTTGTCGATGCAAAGTATCCTAATAAGGTGTGTAAGCTTGAGAGATCAATCTACGGATTGAAGCAAGCTTCTCGCAGCTGGAATCTTTGTTTCCATGAGAAAGTCAAAGAGTTTGGCTTCTCTAGGAGCGAGGATGAGTCCTGCGTATATGTCAAGGCTAGTGGGAGTATAGTCACCTTTCTGGTGCTGTATGTCGATGACATACTGCTCATGGGAAACGATATTCCAACCTTGCAAGATGTCAAGGCTTGGCTTGGGAAATGTTTCGCCATGAAGGACCTAGGAGAGCTTGCCTATATTCTCGGGATAAGAATATTGAGAGATAGGAAGAAGAGACTAATTGGACTTAGTCAGGGTACATACTTGGAAAAAGTACTGAAAAGATTTAGTATGGAAAATTCCAAGAAGGGAGAGCTACCTATCCAAAGTAATGCAAAATTGAGTAAGACTCAAAGTCCGAGTACAGACGAAGAAATAGCTGAAATGAGTCGGGTACCTTATTCTTCGGCTGTAGGATCGATCATGTACGCTATGACGTATACTCGCCCTGACGTGGCCTTTGCTTTGAGCATGGTCAGTCGGTACCAGGGTAACCCTGGAAGGGCGCATTGGATAGCTGTGAAAAATATACTCAAGTATCTGCGAAGGACCAAGAACATGGTGTTAGTCCTCGGTGGCGGTGATAGCTTGAGAGTTGAAGGATATACAGATGCCAGTTTTCAGACGGATAGAGACAGTGGTCGGTCTCAGTCGGGCTGGGTATTCCTTTTGAACGGTGGAGCAGTAACTTGGAAAAGTTCCAAGCAAGAAACAGTGGCTGATTCTACGTGCGAATCAGAGTACATAGCAGCAAGTGAAACGTCAAAGAAAGCGGCTTGGCTGAAGAACTTTATCGGTGACCTTGGAGTAGTCCCGAGTATTCAGGAGCCCTTGGAAATGTTCTGCGATAACGAAGGTGCGGTCGCCTTGACAAAGGAACCGCGAGACCATGGAAAGTCCAGACATATCGACAGAAAGTACCGCTACATCAGGCATAGGGTAGAAGAAGGTCACCTCCTTGTAAAGAGGGTATCATCGAAAGATAATCCTGCAGATCCCTTGACAAAGGCTCTGAGTAGGATTAAGCATAATCAGCATGCTAGGAGCATTGGATTAAGAGATGATATAAGTTTTTGTAATTAGATAGATTTTTGAAACTTGTAACAATGTTATTGTATTTGACTTTTGTGATTTAATAATGGAGATTTATTAATGAGTAATGGTTTACTAATTTTTGTCAATAATATATCATTGTGTTTCAATTTTTGCATGTTTTACTTCCTGAATAATTGGATTATTCAAATATCCACAATCGCTCATACTTTTAGGGAGTAAGTATGAAGTAAGGCTGTCATGAATTGGTAATAGATTGTCTAAGGAGTTAGACATTGCAATTGGATTGCTGCACCATTCGTGAGTACTTGGAAATGGAGATTTGAGTATTGGATAAACCCGCGCTCAATGGATTGCTTCATGGATTATATCACAAGCAATATTGAGACGATAATATCTTTTGATCTTTAAGCTAAGACATATGAGTTATGATTTACTAAGACGGTTGTTCATTGATAATACGAAAACGCATCGGTAACTCGGTGTTATAAAACGTATTGTTGTGAATAATTTGTCTGGTAAAAGACATAAGTATATGAGTCAAAGCTTATTCGTCCCTTGACCCTAACGGGGAACAGATATCTGTAGGCCTCTCGATGATTTTGAAGTTGACTAAAATGGTTGGCCAACCGGGACTAAATTGGTAGTCTAAGAGTCATATGCAAATCGAAAATCGAGGAACAGTGAATCAGACCAGATTGATTTTATCCATGTCTTGAGTCTGAAAATATCTAGTTGGACGGAGGATCATCTGATCACTTATCTATGGATAGGACTGATTAGATCAGAGTTTGGCATTGGTTTCTAGGAAGCTTAAAGTGCTGGTGAATTAGAGGTTAAATCGGTAATTATAGTCATAGACTTATCCAAGTGGGAGACTGTTGGATTAGGTGTCTAAGCCATGACTAATAATTAGTATTTACCTAATTAATAGAAGCACAGTCCATTTAGGTTGCCCTCATGGCTGGAGGTTTGGTAAAAAATTCGGTAGAGAGAGAGAGATTGATTTATTATGGGATTAATAAATCAATAGGAATTAAATATATGGTTTATTAATATATTAAAGTGATAATATATTAATTAGAAACTATATTAATTAATTAGGAATTAATCCAGAATTAATTAGATTTAATTTGGGGATTAAGTTAATTAATTAAATGTGCAGGGACTGAAACTGTAATTATTCAATAGTTGAGTAAGTGGCAGTGTGTAGTGACCAGTTGAATTCGAAAATATATATATGGATATATATATTTCGAAATTAATATATTAGGATAAATAAGAGTTTGAATTGTAAAATAAAAGGTTTATCTTATTTGAATTCAAAAAGGTTTATCTCTAAAGTTTATCAACTGGCCATTTGGAAACTATAAATAGGGGTTCCCAGGCATCATTAAATTTCGCCATTCTCATTATTCTCTCTGAATATTTTCGTGACCCCTCTCCTCTAGCTTGGGTGTGATCTCATTTGAGGCAGGATAATTTTGCTGCTCAGCTTCCAGAAAATTCTAAAAGGTTTGTTTTTCTAATTTTATTCTTTTAGTTAATTTTCTTATGGCCTTTAGGTTTTGTTATATGTTCAATTAGAAGAAAACATAGATCCTTATAGGTTTCATGTGAACTTAGGTTATTTAGTTCATGGTTTGCAGAAAACCTTTCATCGTTACCCAATAACAAAAGGCCAAGTGACCTCCTTCACTATTTCTGCATTCACTGGTAAGTTTTATTTTTCATTTTTATAATTTACTATCTGCAAATCAGACAATTGACCCTCCAAGTCTTTTACACGACAATTTTGCGACTGAATCTCTTCTTCCATAAGCAAACATTCTGATTTAAGCTCTTCTACCCTCGATTTCAGCTCTATAATCAAATTCCCGAATTGACCCTCAGAATCTTTGTTTGATTCTTTAAGCTTAAAGAGAAGCTCTAGATTTTCATCGGTAAGTTCATTACAATCTCTTTCAAGTTCAAGAATCTTATCCTTTAAAGATTTAACTTCTTCACAAAGATTAGAAGTTGCTTTTTTTATAAATATTTTTGATGTTTTTCTTTTAATGTTGAAAATTTTACGTAATCAGCTTAGGAGATAAGATTAAGTTCTCGTTGTCCCCATCAAAATCTAAAGATCGTTTGTCAACTAATGTGCCTGGAATCCCACTTGATGAAAGAAATTTGGTAAATAACGAATCTTTTTTTTATTCTTCTGTGGTTTTATTGTTTAGTACACATTTTTTATTAAGTCTTTTTGTGCATTCAGATAATCAAAGCCTTGAATTTATACCGGAAGAAGACCGGAAGTGACAAATTCTTTTGGGTAAGATTTATAAAATTACATGAAATCCTGAAACTTTAGCAGTTAGGTTGTATATTTAATCATATCTACAATAACAGTAATGGTTTTACAATTATTCAAACCAGTTTTAGGGGAAATTACAGTTTTAGTCCTTGTGGTTTACAACAAATTACAGTTTTGCTCCTATTTTTGAAAATCTTGCACCAATAGTCCCTATGGTTTCCAAATCTTTCACTTATGTTCCTTGTGGTTTCCAAATATTTCACTTTTGGTCCCTATGGTTTACACAAACGGTAACAGAGGGAGGGGCCAATAGTGAAAGATTTGGAAACCACAAGGACCAAAAGTGAAAGATTTGGAAACCACAAGGAACAAAAGTGAAAGATTTTCAAAACTAGGACCAAAACTGTAATTTTCTGTAAACCACAGGGACCAAAATTGTAATTTACTCCAGTTTTTATTTTCCAAAACTCCCTTCAATCTATGTGAATGTCCTTAATTTCTTTGTCCATTCTGATTCAATATTCGATGAATTTTGATTATTGAGGTCTCTTTCGAGTTCTATTTCTCATGTTTTTACATCATTAAGTGAGTTCTTTTTTCTGCCCCTCTTTTGCCACTTTTAATTCATTAAGGTCCAAATTACCCTCACCAAGTCTTTTTTGAAGACCCTCAAGGCTAATTCCACATATGATGCATTTTGTGCATCACGGATCATTGGATGTAAATAAACCTATACAATTGTTTAAAATCCATTATTAAATTGCTATGTTAATTACAAAAGAGCAGTCAAATAATTAAGAGACAATATGATGATGATGATAATAAAGCATAATCATGTTCTGTATAGTGATAAGATACAATGTGAAAGGCAGGAGATGGTAGAATGTTACTTCATTTACTTCTGTATTATAGCATCCTACTTTGATTTACTTCTGTATTATAGCATCCTACTTTGATTTCTTTCTATCAAAGCATTGTGTTTTGAAAAATCTACCGAATTATAGCATTATACAATGTTGTAATAGAAAGAAATGAAAGTAGAATGTTAAATAAGTACAAAAGTAACATGCAGAACATATTTTAATTATTAACAATGCTCCAAGTATAAATGTTCAAAACCCTTAAAAAACCAAACAGTATTAAACTTTTTCCTAAGCTCTTCTCGTTCCTGGGATGTACTATAGCAACATTTTTTTACTTATGATATTGTTATTACTGGTAGATAAATGAAAGTACACTGCTATTATCTCCTCATTGTAAAGTTACATATTGTATTTTGCATTTTGAGCTCTTGGAATCACACCTGCATCACTTGGGTCCTTATGGTTTCCAAATCTTTCACTTTTGGTCCCTGAGGTTTACACAAACGGTAACACAGGAAGGGACCAAAAGGAACGATTTGGAAACCACAGGAACCAAAAGTGAAAGATTCAGAAATCACAGGGACCACCGGTGCAAGATTTTCAAAACTAGGACCGAAACTATAATTTGGTGTAAACCAGAAGGACCAAAACTGTAATTTTGTATAAATAATAAGAGTAAATTACAGTTTTGGCCCTTATGGTTTACACCAAATTAAAGTTTTGATCCTAGTTTTGAGAATCTTGCACCAGTGGTTCCTGTGGTTTCCAGATCTTTCATTTTTGGTCCCCATGGTTTCCAAACTTTTACTTTTCGTCCCTGTGTTTTACAAAAATGATAACAGAGGGAGGGACCAAACATGAAAGATTTGGAAACCTCAGGAACCAGAAGTGAAAGATTTGGAACCATAGGGACCACAAGTGTAAAGTTTTCAAAACTAGGACCAAAACTGTAATTTTGTGTAAACCATAGGGACCAAAACTGTAATTTACTCTAATAATAATAATAATAATTAAAATAACCTGAGTAGGTATTATAATTGCTTCATTGGATGATGTAACAATTGAAGTGAATTGAGAAATTTTTTTTATATATTTTTCAGCAATTTTAAGGTTTTTTCCATCTCATATGAGTGATTTATTGTTGAATGTGTAAACCAAGTATGTTTTTCCAGTTCCTGTTCCAAATTCTTTGCATAACTTTGACAAATTCAGTAACTTCTTTTCAAGAATCTTTACTTGCTGTCTGAAATAATGGAATCTTTTTTATCATTAACTTCTCTTTGCATAACTTTCAAGCTTTCTTCCATTTGACTGACTGCTTGATTTTTATAGTCCTAACTTTTCACAAATAATTCTTAAAGTCATTTATAAAAAAAAGAAAAAAGAAACAGAATTTGTGTAACTTTTGTACAATAATTATGCAGAAAGAAGCAAAGTCTCATGATGAATTATATTCAACAGCCTTAAAGAAAATAAAAGAAGCCTCTCCTTTGAGCTTGAAGATCACTTTACAATCCGTGAGTGCTCTAATAATCTTTACAATCCGTGAGTGCTCTAATAAACAGGTTTCTGGAGACTTTCCTGAGGTAAAAACCAATCATATTTCCTTATTAAATGCTAATTGTTTTTCAATTTTCTTTTATTTGTTTTTTAGGTAAATGCAAAAACAGCAATGTACTTTTGTTTATTTGTTTATTAAAGCATTCTACTTTCAATTATTCCTATTACAAACATTGTACTTCTAAAATTTTCTTACTAAGGCATTGTTTTGTATTTTAAAAAATCTTCCCAATTATAGAAGTGAAAATTGTATTGTATTTGGATGATATTGCTATAATCGGGTAGATTATTCAAAGTACAATGCTTAAATAAGAAGAAATGAAAGTAGGATGCTATAATAAACAAATAATTAAAACTACTTTTCTAGTTTTTGCATTTAACACTTGGATTTTCCTTCCATTTCAGTTATATGACCAGATTATTTCCAATGATACTAATGATCCGTTTTCTTTATTAATAAAGCATTGAATTCAACTTTCTTTAAGTTTGGTTTCATTATTTCCATGTGACTAATAAATTATTGACTGATGGATTTGTATCTGTTTGTTAGGATTGCCTATGGATAGATCATGGATGTATCTTGCACCTAGATCTAGTAACCCTTTCATAAGTGGGGTACATTTTTTTTAAATTTTGCATTTGAGAAAGCGAGCGTTAATGGAAAGATATTATGCCCATGTTCACATTATTTGAATATGTATTATTCCACACGAGAATATATTCTTGACCATCTTATTGTTTGAATATGTATTATATGTTGGAATACAATATCATGACTGGAGAAAGGTTCCCATACAGAAAAAAGAGGATATGTATTCAATTGTTAAGGTAAATGAAAATTACTTTATCAGAAGTAATCTTATTATTGTGTATGTATATATTAACACCATTAAGTTTCATTGTAGTCAAAATTTGTTATTCGTCCGACCGAAACAAATGCTATAAAAAATTGATATTTTTTAACATGGGGAAAAAGTGGAGGCATTGGAAAGGTTCATTAAAAGCACGTGCCTTTGATCCAACCCTTACGATCGATGAAATTGTGGCACAACAAACTGATAAGGATAGCTGGGTGAACGAAGATCAATTTAAAGAATTGGTGGCTCGTTGGTTCACTCCAGAATATCAGGTAGCAATGTTTTGTATCTTATAGTCTGTCATTGAAAGTATAAACAAACATTGTTTACATTTAACGTGTTAATATTTGTAATTACAAATAGGACATGCGAGGTAAAAAGAATGAGTCGCTTGAAGATGCAAGAGCCTCATGTCTCGGGGACAAAATCATTTGCCCGACTTGCTCAAGAAGAGGTTCTATTTTGGTTATTTCATTATATTTGGTATTTTGTTTCTGAACCAATTAATCCTTGTTGTAGGCAACAAAAAATAATGGTACATACCCAACAAGAGGACAAATATACCAAATTAGTCATACCCGTAAAGATGGAAGTATTGTTAATGACAATGTTTCTCAAATTGTGGTAATGTATTTTATAAACATTAGTTTCTTTTTTTCTTTTTCTTTTTTTTGAACGGCTTATAAACATTAGTAGCTTTGTATTCTCATGATAAGTTGTATCATAGCTTGTTTTTTTGTATAGTCTTCCCTACAAGCTGTTTCAAGTGACTCAACAAACACACAAGGGACCGAAGACGATTATTCAAATGATGACTACTTTAAAGTTAAGGGTCTAGAGAAACGTGGGTACATCCGATGTGTAGGAAGGATGCCATCTGCAAAAGAAAATGGTGCTTCAAGTTCTACTGATTCACAAACTGTACAACAACTACAGGATGGATTGGCTCAAACACAAAATGCATTAAGCGTTCTCATCAACCTCGTCAAGGATCATATTCCAAATGCAAACTTATCTGGAGTGCTTAACAATTTGAACTTGCAGGTACTTTCAAATAAAAACTTATCTGGATGTTATATTTTAAGTATTCCAAAATGGGTCAGTAGACTTCTTAAATATAAATTAATCACAATATTATTACCCCATGTGTTAGTGGCAATATTATTTTGGATTCGTTTCAGGTTCCTGATAACATTTTCATGGTTCGTGTAACGCCAAGACACTCTTTTTATGTAAATATAATAAAAAGGGTAAATTGGTCATTTTACCATAAAAGGGTAATTTGGTCATTTGACCAAGTGAAGGACCAATTATGTAAAAATAATGTTGCTTGTGGCAAAAGTATAAGAAAAGAGAGTTTTATTGTGATAAAATTTGATTATAGTGCCAAAAGTTCAAGAAAGTAAACTTAGGGACTAAATTTGTAAAATCTGGAAGTATAAATAGTGCAAGAAAGTCTCTCCACATGTGCAGAAAAACTGAGAAGCTACGGGAGAGGATCCTTGGTGCGATTTCTGCAGAAAATTTGGAAGCTTTCTTGAAGATTAAAGTTAGAAGTTGAAGGCATAGCTTGGAATTGAAGTTTTCAAGCAATTAAGGTTAGTTCTTGGAATTTCTAACCTAGGTTTATGTGTTCTTCACTTGAGGAATATGATGACTGAAATTTCAGTTATGAATTATGTGTGATAATGGCTTAATACTTCCAATAAGTTATGCATAAAGAACTTAATTCAAGAATATGGAAGTAGGTTGTTATTGTTGAAAATTTGGAACTTTGCTCAAGAACCCTAGAATACATATTTATATGATCCAGTGGATTCTAATGAGTTCTAATGAGTTCCAAATGTTGTTAATGATGAGAATAATCAGTAGAAGTGATTAATTTTGAAGAATTTCGGTTTTTGGACCAAAATGTCAAAAACGGGAATTGTTGGAAAATGTTTGAATTATATGATTTCCATGGGTTAAAACTAGATGTAAAATAATGGTTTTTGACCTGCAACAATCCTCCCGAAAGTACTGTAGTAGAATACGCGTATTTCGGGAAGTGTATTAAATTTTTATAACAATGGTTATTGATTGGAAATGCTTAGAAATGGTCCCCAATTGTATTGTATAGGACTCTTGTGTATTAGAGTCAATTGAAATGATTGTTAACCTATTATCATTTGGTATATAAATGAATATATAGGTACGGGACGAACGGTTGTAGTGTATACAAAGACAAGAAACAACCGGAACTAAATGCAGCGAGTATTCAGGTGAGTAATCTCACTGATATCATATATGATATATGATGATTGAACTGTTACAGATTGAAACTGCTTTGGGCGACAAAAATAAACAGTTTATAGACGCATTGAAAAGACAATACCAGATAAGCCGTGAGTCTACGATAGACAAGAACGGAGCTGTGAGTCATTAATACGACAATACCAGATAAGTCGTGAGTCTGTGACATACAAGAACGGAGCTGTGAGTCATCAAAAAAATAAAAAGACAATACCGGATAAGCCGTGAGTCAATGAAATGACAAGAACGGAGCCGTGAGTCTAGGCAAAAGCGGGGTAAACCCGTGAGCCATAAATAACTATGATATAAAACGTTACTAAATGGTGCGGCCACTTGTGGCTATGATATTGGATTCTATATCCAACTGGTGCGGCCTATATGGCTATGATATTGGATGCTATATCCAACTGGTGCGGCCTATACGGCTATGATATTGTTACAAGTACATGGTGCGGCCTTATGGCTATGATATCGGGTTATTGAAACCAATTAGTGCGGCCTGAGGGCTATGATTTATATAGTGAAAATATTATGGTGCAGCTTATTTAGCTATGACTCATGGTGCGGCTTAAATAGCCATAAAATACGGTGCGGTCCATTGTGACTAAGAAACATGGGACAGAAATGGTTAGATATGATTATCTGTGCAGATAACTGACGTGGCTTGATAATTGCAGGTTGTTATGATTTAGTCGGTAAGGCTATAAATTAGGATGTGAAATCCTAGGAGATATGTGGTCGGCCAGTAAGGCTAGGAGTTTGGATTCGATATCCAAACAGATATATGAATGTATTTTATACATGTTATTTGCAAATACGATTACTCACTGAGCCTCGTAGCTCATACCGTTTGTTAAATGTCCCTGCAGGTTAGCATGATCCTGATAAGGGAATAGATAGAGTCCGTGACTCAAGAAGTGGGACTTTTAGATGCTGTCAGTAGCAGCCCGGCTTCAAAGGAGACTACGGTATTTTATACTCTCCTTGATACACTTGTACCCATTTTTAATAAAATATACCCCTTTTGTTATGGTTTTATGTATTGAAACCGTTGTTTTAAATGAAAAATTTTCAGGGGTGTTTTGTTTTAAAAGTCGGGTGTTACAAGTTGGTATCAGAGCCGTGGTTTAAGTGAACTAGGTGTCTATAGAGTAGATTACTGGACTTAAACCCTGAGATAGTAGACATTACGTATAGTTTGGTGTATATAAGTTGTTATTATACATATATAACCTAACCGTTGCTGACTTCTGACGTATAAGAAGTACGAGCAGTGAATATTACTGGGAGGAGTTTAGGGCGTGGAGCTTTAAGAGGTGGACCAGCCCTTTTCTCAGGGCTACATTGAACGAGGGGCAAAGAGACAAGTAGCAGAAAATCCACATGACAAGCAATAGTAGCTGCTGTGGTCAGAAAAAGAAATTGGGTGCTCACCCTGACTGATATTCAAGGTGAAAGAAAAGTAGCTGAAACTATAAGAAAAGCAGAAAAATGTTGGTGGACGCTTCAGGAGAAGTTACCACGATTTAGGCCCAACCTTAAAGGGAAGGGACCAAAATGAAAAAGGCGATGCGATGTAAGAAGTGCACGAAAAGCACTAAGAAAATTTGTAGAGTTTTGACTCTACCACTGAATTATTAAAATTGCAGAAAATAGGAGCATATTGCTCGAGCTTGTTGGATGGATCGGAAGTGTGTTTAGCGCGGAGCTATAGATCACTTTCCTATGAAATGTCCACATGCTAAATGTGGAGTAACTAGTGATGAACCCAGGAAAGAACGGGGAGAAAAGAAAGAAGAAACGAATGATCGTAAAGGACCAGTGGTACCATGAGCAATACAGCAGATTGTGGAAGAAGCTCGTGAATCGACTAATATGGTCTCGGATATCATTGTTTTAAATATAATCCCCGTATATGTTATCTTTGATCCATGAAGCTATGCTTTGGATCAATGACTTTGATGTCTTGTCTGAATATTTCATCAACGATTATGGATGAAATTTTGGAACTGGCTATAGCAAATAGCAAATATGTTCAAGATATTGAACACCTGGAAGGTAGTCTGCCTAGGATTTACGGGACCATTTTTCCCTATAAATTTGAAGCCGATGACTACCAATGAACTTAAAGAAATTGTGCATATGAATTGGTTAGCAATGAATGATGCTAACATGAATTGTAGAAATATGAACATTATGGTTCAAAAATCAGAAATAAAATGGATGAAATCCACGATAAATAACCGTTGTTAAGAATACCGGTTATTTTCCTTTGCTTAAACTCGGAAAAGAGTTAGTAAAGGAAGGATGTTTTAGTTGGCAGCTATAGTAATGGCCAAGCTAAATAAAGCAGTGATAGTAGTGTATTACTTTAAATAAATTCTCGGATGTTTCTTTTGAAAAGAACTTCCAAGATTTCTGCCAGATAGGCGAGAAGAATTTATGATTAAGCTGATTTTGGGAGCCGTTTCTGTTATTTAGGCTCTATATTGATTAGCCTCTGCAGAGATGACAGAGTGGTAAAACAATTAGAAGAAATTGTTTTTGGAATTGGGGTCTCATATGGCTTAATGTGTCATCATGTGGAGCCCTATCTTGTTTGAAACGAAGAAAGATAACTTGATGCATATGTGCATCGACTACTGAGAATCTGATATTCTCAAAACCATATCGAAAATGAGGTACATTTGTACCAGATATTAGAGTTACTTCACTGAGCTAAGTGATATGTAAAATTCTCCAAGTATGAAAATTTGGCTAAAAGAAGTTTCAATTCTTTGGGCATGATAATAGTGCCAAAGATGATAAAATAAATCCAGTGGAATTGATGCTGTGATAAAACTGGAACCGTCTGAGGAATCTGACTGAAATTTGTAGTTCCTTGGATTGGCGGGTTATTATAGGAGAGTTGTAGAAAACTGCTCCTCGATTGCTGTTTAGCTGACTAAAGTTGACCAAGAAAAGTGAAAAGTTGGAGTGGGTAGAAGGACCACAAATGACTTTTCAAAGGTTGAGACAAACCTTGTGTAAAGCTCCGGTGTTAGCATTATCGCTAAGCGGAGAAGATAATTTGTTTTACAGAAATGTATCCAGAGTTGATTTGGGCACATGATATTGCCGTAACAATTATGATTTGGCATTTAAGCTTAGGAGACACTACTTATATGGTGTAAAGCTTACTGTTTATGCGGATCATAAAAGTTTGAAGTACTTAATTGATCAAAAGAAGCTAGATATGAGATAACTAAGATAGATGGGTTACTTAAAGATTTCGGTTATGAAATCTTGTACCATCTCGAAAAGGCAAATGTGACTATAGATGCCTTGAATTGAAAAGAATATTCTTTGAAAGATACAACCACCTGCGTGAATGTGGCGAATCGATTACCTGAGTTGATTCGGGTAGCATAGAAAGAAGTGCGCAAGTCTGAAAACGTGAAAAGTAAATGAATGATTAGCTATTGGAAGAAGTTAATTAGAAACTCACGGCGATTGAAAAACCCTTGGTGGTTGTGTATGTGAGTTCCAAAGCAAAGTGAGATATGAAATTTACCCTTAAAAGATGTATATTGGGGTAGATATGCAAAATGCCCGGGGCAGTACCAAACTGTGTAGGGTGATATAACCTATGTATTGGTGGTCGGGACTAAAGAAAGACATTGAAAGACATGTGAAAAGTGTTTGACTTGTGTGTAACTACAGTCAAATTATTAGAAGCATACGGAAAATTTAACCATTGTGGGTTCCAAAGAAGAAATGGGACGAAAATATTATAGACTTTATAATAAAGTCTTTGCAAGTACCGCATGGGTATGACACCATATGGGTAATTGCAGGTTGATTGATGAAATCAGTGTAGATTTATACTGACTAAGGAAGAAATTAAGATCGAAAAGTAGCGAAAAGCTATATAGATAAAGTAAAATGTCGACGTGAATTATCGGCACGGATTGTATCAGGCCGAGATAATAGAATTATTCGTTGATTTTGGCATAAATTTCAAGAATAATTAGCTTAAAAGTACTAGTAAGTACTGTATAAAATTTGCAGATTGATAAACAAGGTGAAATAATGATGCAAACTCTAGAAGATATGCTTGAAATTTGCATAACAGACCTTGACGGAAAACAAGAAGACCGTCCATATTTGGTAGAAGTCGTAGATAATTATAGATATTCTACTAGTGTTTTACTGACTCGTATGAAGTATTGTATAGACTACTGTGTTATCCTCCGATTTATTGGACTGAAGTTGGGGAGAAGCTGTTGGTTGGACCCGAAATTGTACCTCAAACAGAAGAAAAGATTAGGCAAATTCGAGAAAGCTTGGAAATAGACAAAAGTCGACAAAGGTAGTATGCGGATTGCCGAGTAAAAGCGTTGAAATTCCAAATGGGGAACGATGACAGTGTTCAAAATATCCCTTGGAAAGACTAAAAATCTATTTGGGACGAAAGGAAGTTAAGTCCTCATTTATTGGACCTTTCCATATGTCCCAAAGAGCAAGAATTTTGGTGTATTGATCGAAGTTTCGTGATGAACTTCAAGATATTTATAATGTTTTCTATGGGTCTCATAGTTCTGAGAACATGGAATGATAAATTTCAACGAATAACTCATGTTGAAATGAGGTAGATAAGTAGTTATGGTACCCGGGACAACCGGAGGAATGTTTGATAAACAGTGATATAACCACGAAATAAGAAGACTAGTATGGTAAAAGTGCTTTAGCAAATACCATGAATGTTTCCATATGGTATGGGAAACCGAAATTGTGACAAGATAGAAATACCCCAACTCTTTGTATGATTTCGGGGACGAAATCTTTTGAAGGAGGGGAGAACTTGTAACGCCAAGACACTCTTTTTATGTAAATATAATAAAAAGGGTAAATTGGTCATTTTACCATAAAAGGGTAATTTGGTCATTTGACCAAGTGAATGACCAATTATGTAAAAATAATGTTGCTTGTGGCAAAAGTATAAGAAAAGAGAGTTTTATTGTGATAAAATTTGATTATAGTGCCAAAAGTTCAAGAAAGTGAACTTAGGGACTAAATTTGTAAAATCTGGAAGTATAAATAGATCAAGAAAGTCTCTCCACATGTGCAGAAAAACTGAGAAGCTACGGGAGAGGATCCTTGGTGCGATTTCTGCAGAAAATTTGGAAGCTTTCTTGAAGATTAAAGCTAGAAGTTGAAGGCATAGCTTGGAATTGAAGTTTTCAAGCAATTAAGGTTAGTTCTTGGAATTTCTAACCTAGGTTTGTGTGTTCTTCACTTGAGGAATATGATGACTGAAATTTCAGTTATGAATTATGTGTGATAATGGCTTAATACTTCCAATAAGTTATGCATAAAGAACTTAATTCAAGAATATGGAAGTAGGTTGTTATTGTTGAAAATTTGGAACTTTGCTCAAGAACCCTAGAATACATATTTATATGATCCAGTGGATTCTAATGAGTTCTAATGAGTTCCAAATGTTGTTAATGATGAGAATAATCAGTAGAAGTGATTAATTTTGAAGAATTTCGGTTTTTGGACCAAAATGTCAAAAATAGGAATTGCTGGAAAATGTTTGAATTATATGATTTCCATGGGTTAAAACTAGATGTAAATGAATGGTTTTTGACCTGGAACAATCCTCTATCGATTAAGTCATGTATTAAGGGCTTAATATGAGAAAATGGGATTTTATAGCATAAAAATCGGGGATTCTGGCCTGCTGTTCAGCCCTCGCGACGCGACCATAAGGGTCCTCGCGACTCGAGGTCGCGAGAGAAGATGTAAAATCCTCTGTTAATATTTTGAGCATTTTCCAAGTTTGATTTTGATGCTAGGCTTATCCGATTGACCTGAAATTTTAAACATAGGTCCAATATGTTATGAAACTTCATGGAAAACTATCGGAATACGAATACGACCTCCCGAAAGTACTGTAGTAGAATACGCGTATTTCGGGAAGTGTATTAAATTTTTATAACAATGGTTATTGATTGGAAATGCTTAGAAATGGTCCCCAATTGTATTGTATAGGACTCTTGTGTATTAGAGTCAATTGAAATGATTGTTAACCTAGTATCATTTGGTATATAAATGAATATATAGGTACGGGACGAACGGTTGTAGTGTATACAAAGACAAGAAACAACCGGAACTAAATGCAGCGAGTATCCAGGTGAGTAATCTCACTGATATCATATATGATATATGATGATTGAACTGTTACAGATTGAAACTGCTTTGGGGGACAAAAATGAACAGTTTACAGACGCATTGAAAAGACAATACCAGATAAGTCGTGAGTCTACGATAGACAAGAACAGAGCTGTGAGTCATTAATACGACAATACCAGATAAGCCGTGAGTCTGTGACAGACAAGAACGGAGCTGTGAGTCATCAAAAAAATAAAAAGACAATACCGGATAAGCCGTGAGTCAATGAAATGACAAGAACGGAGCCGTGAGTCTAGGCAAAAGCGGGGTAAACCCGTGAGCCATAAATAACTATGATATAAGACGTTACTAAATGGTGCGGCCACTTGTGGCTATGATATTGGATTCTATATTCAACTGGTGCGGCCTATATGGCTATGATATTGGATGCTATATCCAACTGGTGCGGCCTATACGGCTATGATATTGTTACAGGTACATGGTGCGGCCTTTTGGCTATGATATCGGGTTATTGAAACCAATTGGTGCGGCCTGAGGGCTATGATTTATATAGTGAAAATATTATGGTGCAGCTTATTTAGCTATGACTCATGGTGCGGCTTAAATAGCCATAAAATACGGTGCGGTCCATTGTGACTAAGAAACATGGGACAGAAATGGTTAGATATGATTATCTGTGCAGATAACTGACGTGGCTTCATAATTGCAGGTTGTTATGATTTAGCCTGTAAGGCTATAAATTAGGATGTGAAATCCTAGGAGATATGTGGTCGGCCAGTAACGCTAGGAGTTTGGATTCGATATCAAAACATATATATAAATGTATTTTATACATGTTATTTGCAGATACGATTACTCACTGAGCCTCGTAGCTCATACCGTTTGTTAAATGTCCCTACAGGTTAGCATGATCCTGATAAGGGAATAGATAGAGTCCGTGACTCAAGAAGTGGGACTTTTAGATGCTGTCAGTAGCAGCCCGGCTTCAAAGGAGACTACGGTATTTTATACTCTCCTTGATATACTTGTACCCGTTTTTAATAAAATATACCACTTTCGTTATGGTTTTATGTATTGAAACCGTTGTTTTAAATGAAAAATTTTCAGGGGTGTTTTGTTTTAAAAGTCGGGTGTTACAGTTCGTAATCAAAGATCAACATCTGAAAGCCATAATAACAATGGTAATTACTTTCAACTCAGATTACCAAGTTATGTTTTTATATGTGTCATGGTTGTTAGCTAATCTTACATGTTTTTTATGTGATGTCTCTTGGTTATATGATAGGAAATTGTTCATAAATTGGATCAACATGAGAATGCAATGTTCATATGGAATTATGTTTCGTGTTTCTTCCCCAATGACTAGTTACTTTGGTAGATTTATGTTTTGATGGCTATTGGTACAACATTGAGATTTATGAAACATTTTGAAGACATTAGTGTTTTAAATATTGATGATATTGTTGTTAGACAGTTAAAATTTTATTTTAATCAAGGATATTGTGTTTTTCAATTATTATATTTGTGTATTTAGCCTAATCTTGAATATAGACTTTTTGTGGTAAAAAAAATGAGTCGCTAAAAGCATTTAAATGTCATTTATTTTACCAAATGTATAGCGGCATAAAAAGTGTCACTAAAATTATTGAAATGGCTTTTATTGTAGATAGCATATAGTGACATAAAAAGTTTCACTAAAACCCAAAAATTTGTAGTGGCATATAAAAAAGTGCCACTAAAACCCAAAAATTTGTAGTGGCATATAAAAAGAGTGCCACTAAAACTCGAAAAATCAACCAAAAAACCAAGCATATAGTGGCATAACGAAGTGCCACTAAAACCCAAAAATTCGTAGTGGCATATAAAAAAAGTGCCACTAAAACTCAAAAATCCTGCAGCGGCACAACAAAAAAGTGTCACTAAAAGCTTTTAGTGGCAGCGCTTATAGTGGCACTTTTTTTTGTGTCGCTGATTCCCAAGAGGGCTTTTAGTGGCACTTTTCCGGGATTTAATGGCACTTTTTGTGTGCCACTAAATGTCATTTTATTTGTAGTGATTTAATTGATCGCCATCAATCTTTGCTTATGACTTTCTCACAGTGAAACATGGAGGTTACGATAAGTTCTAGATACAACAGCCAAGTGATCTCATATTTTGTTTATGGAATCATGGAAGTTGAACATGGAGGTTAAGAAGATTGCTAAACACAGTGAAACTGGTGCCATTAGATCAATCTCAGATCCAAATTCTGAGCAAACCCACCACCGAAACCAACTCCTCCACCGCCACATCCGCCACCGCCCACCACCGGTGGGTTTTCCTGAAGAGAGACAGAGAGATCTAGACTCAAAACTGTAATTTACTCTTACAGTAAATCGTTACACAAACAGTGCGCGTCGATGTTTTCACTTTCCCCTCGCTTCAATTCCATAGATTCGGTGATCAGCAACAACTCCGATCATCTTTGTACACATCGAATTTTTCTTCTCGCTTACCGGTTTTGAAACTCGGGTCACCGACTAGACATGTGGATTTAGCGGTATTTTTTCATCATCGATCGAGCACAAAAAGAACCCAGACGGTGGTGAGAGAGAGAGGGGGGTGGGGGTGGGGTGGGGGGTTTGGGGTATTTTCTTTTTTTTAATTTCCAAAATAAAATTTTCTTAAAAGAAAAAGGAAAAAGAAAATAAAAATGGCAGTTTGGTTTTTTTACTTGGCCAAGGGACCAAATGTGTAAGCAAACAACCAGTTCATGGACCTTGAGCGTGAAAAACCAAAAGGATGACCAAAAGTGAAATTTTGGGACAACCACAGGGACCAAAATTGTAATTTACTCTTATGTTTATAATAACTTCTCTGCTCATCTTTGTAACATCGATAGTTGTTAAATACATACATCTCTTTATTCATTTAATTTCAGTTCTTTCTAGCATGTTGGCCCAACATTTGGCTAGCAACACTTGGTCCCAGTTTCATGATGTCACTAATTTGATGCTTCCCAAATCATGCATGGACTTTATATTAGCATCATTCAAAAGATTATTTTATCCATCATATGTTCGCACATCACCTTTGATCCATCAACCCTTAAAGGACATAAAAATTGATATCATCATCTACTATTAGACTCCCTTAACAACACCTAGTAAGTTTTATTTAACATATTGCAATTTCTATCATCCTTCCCGTTACTTTTGTATGTTCTATTACTTATATATGTTTATCCAAATCACCTACGACGTATTTAATACATTGCATAACATGAAAATAAGATATTACGTTTCACAAGTCACATTTAGCTATTGGTTCTTCTTTTTAGAACCTTAATAAGCTATTAACTTCAACGTTTACATGGAAATCTACTTCTCATTGATACCTTAACAAGTAAAAAAACTGTTAGGATCGAGACACTTAGCATACGGACACGGAACTCACACACTCAGCTCACAAATTAAAAACACAAGAATTTAACGTGGTTCGGTCTAATCTGACCTACGTTCACGGCGGGTAACTAGGAGTTTATTACTTCTGTGTTTTTTGTGTTGTGTGGTACATAAATCTCTTCAACTGAAGCTCTATTTATATGTGTAAGCAATTAATGTGAAATGAAGAACTTGGAATGAGGCTACCAAACTTATTAGGCTACCAACCATTCACCAACTCTTCAAACTTCACCAACCTTTGAATAAATCTTTAAAAGCTTCACATTTACCTAACAATCTCCCACTTGAAGATTTTGAACAACGTAGTCTTTCTCTACCGTCCAATTGTTGCAACAATTCTTCAATCTCTCACTTGAAGCCACGGAACAATCTTCACCTGTGCTTCAACTGTGCATTCCAAAAAACACTTTTAATCTTAGCTCTTTCCTAGTTACCCTGGCCTTCTCTTCAATTTACCTGAAGGCTAGTTGAAGCTTTCGTTAGCTCCAACACATTGGTCATGGCTAAGTCTGCCACTGACATGTTCTCTGTCTCCACCGGCTCCCACTGAAATGAACTGCCCGATCCTGGAATATCCTGAGAACAAACGACACTCTCCATGTGTAGCAGATAATCTAGAGAGATTTTTACAGATGGAATACTGGTTTTATTAACCCACTGTGTTCTGGGTATTCTAGCTGAGACACAACCCTTGCTCCCACTGCTATGAATGCCCTTGACTGTTTTTTCTAAACCGTTCCAAACACGTTCAACCTGAATGTGACCTGTGACTCTGGGTTTGTCATCTGCAAAGCAAACCTTCTTCTGTCTACGAGACTCTATGAACCGGACTTTGGTTTTCTTCTGAACTGGGACGGTTACTCCCTCAGACGGTAAACTGACCATATATAATGAACCCCACCTATGTCCACGAGCTATCACACGATTTCCTTTGACTACCTTCCACTGCCCATTCCTGAACTTAACCTCGTGCCCTTGTTCATCCAACTGCCCAACAGAAATCAACTGTTTCTTCAGACTTGGAATTACTCGGACATCCTTCAAAGTCCATGGACCGACTGGAGTCTTCATATCTAAGTCACATATGCTCGTCACATCAAGAACCTCATCGTTTGCCAGTCTTACCTTACCAAAATCTCCTTCTTTCAGATTCCGCAGTGCTTCACGGCTGTGGGTAGCGTGAAATGAAGCACCCGAATCCATAACCCAGGAATCCACATTGCTCTCCACACTACAGATCAAAACATCATCATCTGAATGGTCTACTGCAACGTTAACTTCTTTCTTGTCTTTTGGACATTGATTCCTGAAATGTCCAACCTCTTTACAGTTCCAACAAGTCACATCATTTCGAGTCCTCGACTGACTCCTTCTTCTGTTCTTGCTCCCACTACCTCTGTTATTTTTTCTACCTCGGACCGCATTCAATTGTTCACTTGATGATTCCCCGGAATTTCTTCTTCTGACGTCTTCGCCTAGAATTAAATCCCGAATTCCCTCAAAAGTGAGCTCTTTCGATCCTGCGGAACTAGTAACGGCTGTAACTGTTCCGGACCAACTGTCAGGTAATGATGATAACAGTAGTAAAGCTTGAACTTCATCCTCGAACTTTATTCCCACTGACGCAAGTCTGGATAAAATCGAGTTTAAATTATTGATGTGCACTGTAATTGAACTTCCTTCCCTCATCCTTGTGTTGACTAGTTCCCGAATCAGGAAGACTTTATTTGCTGCCGACGGCTTCTCGTACATATTAGACAATGCCTCCATGATTCCCTTTGTCGAGGTCTCCTTCAAAATGTTGAAGGCAACATCCTTTGACAACGATAGTCTAATAAATGCCTTGGCCTTTTTATCCAAAGTCTCTCACTGTGCCTGTGTCATCGCCTTCGGTTTTTCACCTAAAACTGCGTCCAAATCTTTATGGACGAGCAAATCTTCAATTTGCATCTTCCACCAACCAAAGTCCTTCCCATCAAACTTCTCAATCTGAATCTTGCTGCTTTTTGCCATTATAACGGACAAGCTGCACCTTTTTTTCAGAAATTAAGGGTAAAAAATGCAAATTTTCTAAAGTTTAGGGGCTCAACTGCACTTTTCTTAAAGTTCAGGGGCTAAAATGCACTTTTCTGAAAGTTCAGGGGCTAAACTGCACTTTTCTAAAAGTTTAGGGACTAAACTTCAATTTTCTGAAAGTTCAGGGGCTAAACTGCACTTTTCTGAAAGTTCAGGGACTAAACTGCACTTTTTTGAAACTTCAGGGACCTGTTTTGCAACTTCTGGAACCTCAGGGACCTGTTTTGCAAATTCTGGTACCTTAGGGACCTGTTTTGCAAATTCTGGAACTTCAGGGACTGGTTTTGCAA
Source organism: Cichorium intybus (assembly GCA_023525715.1). Classification (NCBI taxonomy): domain Eukaryota; kingdom Viridiplantae; phylum Streptophyta; class Magnoliopsida; order Asterales; family Asteraceae; genus Cichorium; species Cichorium intybus. Next base: position 76,000,020 of record CM042015.1, read on the forward strand.
ATTCTGGAACTCTAGGGACCTGTTTTGCAAATTCTGGAACCTTAGGGACCTGTTTTGCAAATGCTACAGTACCGCTACAGTATCGTCTTCTCCGGCGAAACTCCGGTGCTACAGTGTCGTCTTCTCCGGCGAACTGGTTTTTCCGGCCAACTTTCCGGCGAGTTTTGACCAACTTTGACCGGCGATTTGGAGGTCTTCCGGTGCTCAAAAAATTCGAAAAAATATATTTTCGGAATCTGCGGAACGAGACCTTTCCAATGGCGTAAACCAAAATCGTTTTTGAGACAAACATTTTTCGACCCAAAAACAGAAAATCACTCTCTGGAGCTATACCAAGTTTCTGATACCACTTGTTAGGATCGAGACACTTAGCATACGGACACGGAACTCACACACTCAGCTCACAAATTAAAAACACAAGAATTTAACGTGGTTCGGTCTAATCTGACCTACGTCCACGGCGGGTAACTAGGAGTTTATTACTTCTGTGTTTTTTGTGTTGTGTGGTACATAAATCTCTTCAACTGAAGCTCTATTTATATGTGTAACCAATTAATGTGAAATGAAGAACTTGGAATGAGGCTACCAAACTTATTAGGCTACCAACCATTCACCAACTCTTCAAACTTCACCAACCTTTGAATAAATCTTCAAAAGCTTCACATTTACCTAACAAAAACCCCATTATTTTCCAACTCGTATCTTTTTGAAACCTCGGTAAGCGCACAACTATCTGATTGTGGTGATCTGCTACCAAGGTTTTAATCCAACCCCGATGTATATGTGTCCTTAGCTCAAGAGCCCAAGTAACACAACTTCTTATCTAGGTAAACCCCATTTCTTAAAAAATTTCTTAAATTTAAACTACATGGTATGACCAAGGTGTATAAAGTAACGACATTTAGTTAACAAAATTTGAACATCATAAGGATCACATCATCACCAACATTGAAGATGAAGTTCATCCATCGGCAGTTGCAAACTAACTTGTACCTCATATAATTATCATTATCCAATGTCCAACCATAATGGCTAATAATGAAACATTAACGATATGATCAATCAACAATCTCAATATTTTGTATGTCCCAACACCAAACCCTCTTAAATAAACATATTCCATCATTCAACTATATTAACGCTTCATATCATTCGATTCTAATACCCTACAATATTCATTCCCACCGTGCATATCAATAAAATGATATGATATACCAACAATAACACTCCCTAGTCATGGAAATGGTGCTAAAGAACCATATGATGTCAGAGAAACATTCCAGATCAATTAATATATAGTTATATCACATAAGGAACATCAACAATTAGGTGGCCACAACAATGGTCTTTTACATAGTCTCACGGATATCACGTATCTCGTAAATATCAACATTGCTAGTGTTAATCACAAGTATGATAAATAAATCGATCATCAAACATAATCCCAACCTCTTGTAACCTAAATGCAACATCTCAACTCTTGTACACCTTAATTGGTGTAATTTTGTTTTATAAAAAACATGGTGAAGCAAAATTTCATCATTTTAAAAACTTTTCTCATGACATTAAGTCATGTCTTTAAAATTTTGGTCCCAATAAGACCATTTAAGTTTAAAATATGTTTGAACAACTTTGGGGTTTACAACTCATATGATCAACATAAACCACAACAAAGCAATAAAAAATTTAAAAGCTAATGTCCCAAATATAATCCAACATTTCTGCCGAAATCTCGGCATGACTTGGGCTAATCGGATAAAATTCATACTGACACGACTTAATCAAAATAGCCCAAATAAAACTTGGAACATACTAAAACATTACAACATGACTACAAGGGTAATGATATACCATAAACATGTATCTCTCAATATATATCATGAATATACCATCTACGGAATCATTCTATCTTCCAATCATCATTTCTATCTATAAATCCTTAATTAGCTTCTTAGTCCTTCATTTCTTTGATACAATGCTAATCAATCCGTTTATGGGATACATAGAATTTAAAACACAAATACGTAATACAAATTGTGTCGTGAGATACATGGGTTTTAGACCCTACAAGATATATATTAAAGTAAATTGACAATTTGTAAAGTATATTTCTTAACTAAAGTTCATGTATACTGACGCTTGGAAATCATACTGAAAATTTATACATACAATCATTTTGAAATCATGTTAAAACTTATATCACCAATATGTTGGTTTTAGACCTAGCAAAAATAGAGATAACATGTCAATTTCATTAGTATAAAACAACATCAAAAAAACTGAAACCATATATCAAAATCCATAAAAATAAAAATCAAACTTCAAACTCCAATGAAAATCTAAAAACTTGGAACATCAAAACAATGATACGGTCGCCCCTATCGGTCCCTCTTCATAGGATATGACACACCCACCCTATAAGGTTGTGCTTGCGTAAGTTTTCAATGTAACTGGAAAGCCTCCGATCTACCAAGGATAATGTCATTCAAAAATAGGATGGTACGTATTCACTCCTAATAAGGTTAACATATGACACATCTACTTTGCGACAGAAGGTACCACCCTAGTAGAGTCTATGTGAAATCCCCTTCTCGAGCAAGGACTAGTCAGGACTACCACTTATGAATGCATTCACTACCAATACCAAATCAACATTCCATAACAATAATCTAACTAAAATAAATAAGTCAAACTTTAGCTCAAAATATTTAAAACCGTACTCAAATAAAATTTCAAATGACTCAAGGAGTAATAGTTGAACTGCAAAAGACTTAACATGAATATAATCAAAACTCAAGTGACTTAATGAGTAAAATATCAAAATCCAATAACTTCATAAGAAAATGACCCAAAACTCAAATAAATCTTTCAGTAAACATGGATAAGGTTCAACTTATACAACTAGCATGCAAATTAGTTAAAAAACTATAAACATGTAACCATACTTTTGAACTTGTGTAAAATAAAGCATTTCACATCATTTAGTAATGAAAACCTGGTAGTTAGAAATCTTGTTTGTTATTTACCCAGTTAAAAGTCCACATGTACTCACCTCAGTAGCCAGGTACGTCTAGCTATACTAATCTACATATCTCTAGACTTTTATTGCTTCCAAGCATCCTTCAACCTCTATTGATTTAATAACAGATTAGAACATAATACAAAACTAAACACATAATGCTTTTCTAATCATTCATGAACTCCTTTTAAATCATTATTTAATTCCATTTCAAGGGTTAAGTGTGATTCTTAAAACATAATAATCATTTTGGACACTTTTACCCTTTTGTCCCATTTTGACTAATTATGGTGTTTTTAGATTCCTACAATGTCATTTTAGCAATATTCAAATTTCTTACTTCTTTACAGTATTGCAGAAATCGGCATTGACGACCGATTAATCGCTTGACGGTCTGCAACTGATTATGATTAAGCCTAATTGGTCAGGCTTGGCGGTTTGGTCAAATATCGGCCATGGCGGTCATTTTTTATTTTCATTTTTTTATTTTTTTATTTTTGTTAAATATCGGTCTAATAAGTCAAGAAACTAAAAGACATCAAAGTTAAAGAATGAAAATACACAAATATATAATCTTTGATGCGTATCTAAGAATAAAATGAATCATAGCTTGTTATTTTATTATATTTATTTATTTCTAAAAATAGAAACCATTGTAAAACGTGTTATTTTCTGTTTACTTTACGCCGATGTGTACCCAACACTTCATAAATTTCATCTAATTGAATTATATGCTCTTTTTTATGTTATTCCTTTATATACTAAAATTGTCTCATAAAGGTGGAATTCATAATTCCATTCAAATTTACTTAGTTTTGTCCTATTGGCATGCAAGTATTTAATTCCATCCTTTTTCCTTTTAAAAGATGAAATAACCAATTCTATCTCATGACTATTTACAACATATATTATAAGCTTTCAAGTCACATTTACATGTCAAATATTCTCATTTTCTTATCTCGACCAATTTTGACCGGTTAACTAAATTTTGTCCCTTTGTAGTCTCTTTTTCATTTAAGCAATACATTGTACAAAAATGACCTAAGACTAGCATTTTAACTTAGCATCATCTTGCAATAACATATACTTATCTCAAATAGCATGTTTTACTAGCTTTAACCGTAAACATCAAGTTCCTATTTTTAGACTTTTTACCAAAAAAAACCCAAACTATAATCATTCCACCTATATATACATATTAACTATGGCTAATCTTATTTCAATCTTATAACTTTTTATATACCATTTCAATGTAAAGTTACCAAGTTGACTAATATAAAGTCAAATATGTCAAATTCTCAAATTTATCAACAATGTATTATTGATTTCTTTTTAACATTCCAACTTGACATCAAGTGTTCTTCATACTTTCAAGCAATTTATAACCATGTATTTAAGAAATCTCATGTCAAACATCAAACAATTATGATTCATAAATGTTTTTCTGTCAACAAGATCTTTAAGAAATGACACTATACCCCCTCCCTATCATATGATTTAATATTTAGGATTTTATTATGGTTTTATATATATATATATATATATATATATATATATATATATATATATATATATATATATATATATATATATATATATATATATATATATATATATATATATATATATATATATATATATATATATATGTGTGTGTGTGTGTGTGTGTGTGTGTGTGTATGTGTGTGTGTGTGTTATTTATATTATTTTCTAAAAATAATAATTTCGAATTTACGAACCCATTGAAAAATGAGAGGTTACAAATCTGGAATGCAAATGTGATTGTCCTCCATGTAGGGTCGATGTCCAATATTAGACCGAAGCATTAGGGTGAACTTATTTTGTTTTTCCTCTGCAACAACTGTAGCCTCACAAATAGATTTCATCTGATTAAAACATGGTATTCTAATGCTCACTTTTATAGAGTTCGAGAAAATGTTGATAAGAATGTGACAAATGAAAGTGAAATGGCACAGATAAAAACATGAAAGTATTGCAAACAAACTGATAAAAACAACTGTTAAGTTTTTATTTTCAATAATAAATGATGTTGAAAACATATTTTAGAAAATCGGGGCATACTTGGAGAAATGTAAGGAAAAAGATAAATGAGGCAAGGTTTGTAAAAAGTTTAGACTTTTTGGGGTTAGCCTCATTTCCTTGGCTTTATCTATTAAGTTGTTATTTATGTATTAAGCAAAGAAGAAACACTTATATATAACTTACTAGATTAAGGCACTATTAACTTCTTTTACATTTTTTACATCACTAGGGACACCCTTTAGCTATTAATTTCTTCTTTTTTAATGATAAACAAATCATGGCAAGATTGGCTGGTTAGCATTCAATGGTGTTTTATTTTTTTGGTGGATAAATGATGTTTAAGAAATATTTGAGAAAATCAGGGTATACTTGAGGAAATGGAAGGAAAAAAATAAATGATACCATGTTTGTAAAACGTTATGGCATTTTGGGGTGGTCTCAATTTCTTTGCTTTATCTATTAAGTTTTGTATTTTTTGTATTAAGTAAAAAAGAAACACTTATATACGGCTTACTAGATTAAGTCGCCCCATTATGTCAAAAAGAAACAACACCTTAATTTTAACTGCTTTCACTCATACCATGCTTGATTTTGCAATAGATTAAGCTGGAATTCCGAGTGTTGACTTTAGTTAAAAAAAAAAGACATTTTGTGATTCCACATGTGCAATCTATGTCACAAAGAAACAAGTATCATTATACACAATCATAATCACAAGAAATTGATAACTAAAAGTGGCATTTTTTGTTGAATCATTCACTTTTGCTAAATATTCTTACTGTCTCTTGTGAATCAAGGATGACTGTCTTTATTATAAGAACAACAACAATTAAATGAATTGTGCTAGATACAAGAAATAGCAATGTACTTTCATTTATGTGTGAATTAAAGCATCTTACTTTTGGTTCATTCGATTACAATATGGTATTTCTAATTTTTTTTCTTATTGAGGCATTGTACTTTAAATAATCTAGTCAATTATAGCTTTCTACTTTTAGGTTTTTCTTATTAGAAGTTTCTTTGTGAAATCTACCAAATATACCTGTGAAATTGTTGTCTTTGTTGATGATGCTATAACAAGTAGATTTTGAGAGAAACAATGTTGTAATGGGAAGAACTGAAAGTATAACGCTATGATAAACAAATCAATGGAAGTATGCTGTTGTTTCTTGCACTCAACCCAGATTCCTAAGACAAAAAATACCAAAAAATACTTATCATACAACTATTATAAACATGTTGGATCCATGAAGTTATAGATCAGTTTACAGTCCAAATCATGCACCATCTTTAACAATATATCGATTGGCGTCCAAAGGCAAAGAGAAAATTTCCAAAGAACAAAGAAACAAAAATTGTATTCTTTGTCATACTAAACTCATTTGATGACAAACCCCCCCCCCCCCCCCCACTCATGTATTATTATATGGCTGGTTTTGCAACCTATGATTAAGGAGGACCCACATCATTCTTTCATGATAAGTCCAGACTTTTTACGAATTTATCCTCATTATATTTTCTTCACACACGAAGGAAGGGATGAAATGGGATAAGACCATGGAAGCATGCACTATTAGGGGTAAGCAAAACCAAACCCAGAAACCGAGAAACCGAAAAAATCGAAACGGAAAAACCGAAACCAAAACGAATATAAAAACGATTGTATAAAAATATTTATAGAATGTAACCTCCACAACCTTCATACAAATATAAAAACGATGTGTTCAAATATAATAGTTAATAACTTATATAATTAACATCATAAAATTTACTTAATTAATACTAGTAAAAAATACGGAAGTTAAAGACTTTTAATCTTGAATTATTAATTTGTATTGGTTGAATATTTTAAAATATAATAAAATATTTTAAAACGCTTCTAATTAGTTTTTGAAAATTTTTCAAAAAAAGACACTAAGGTTTCCATAAAATTCAATTTTAACACTCTGTTATATTTTTTTCAATTAAGTCACTAACTTTTTTAAAATTTTCAATTAAGTCACTATGTTTTCAATTTTGACACCTGAGTACCATGTCAGCATGCCACGTGAACGTCATATCATCAAAGACTGACACATCATCATGTTATGTCAGCTGAAAACTGGATTGACCGGCCAAATGGTCAATATATTGAAACAAAATTGAAAACATAATGACTTAATTGGAAATTTTTGAAAACTTAGTGACTTCATTAAAAAAAATAGCAGAGTATCAAAATCGAATTTTTTTGAAAACTTAATATCTTTTTTTGAATTTACCTTTATAATTATAAATGACCCAAATAACACTCCACTCCAGTTTCCTAACTCAGACACAACTCCAAAAGCTCCCGTTTCGCTCGATTTGTTTTCACACCTAAATCACTGTTAAGATTTGTGGAGCCATGAAAATTGTGACAAGAATATTAAAGTTCAAGGGTAAATATTGTAAATTCATTTACAATTCAATTGCAATTTGAATTGTTGTGGAAGTGTCGTGTTTGGTGAAAAGGTGCTTACCAACCTTTTTTTTAATATTCAAAGAAGAAGAAAAAATGAACGGCAATTCAGCATTCATATTATATATGTGTGAATTGAAGGAAAGGCATTACAGCTCTAAAATCCTATAAATAGGATTGTTTTCTTCGTTTGTTAATCGCAGCAAACAACTGTAATTGTAATCTTCATAGAGTAAATATAAGAAAACTCAGTTGCAGCCCGTGGATGTAGGATTGACACCGAATCCGAACCACGTAAAATCCTTGTGTTATCTTTTGCTTTATTTTCTGCTTTCGTGTGTGTGTGTGTGATAATGTTTCCGCTGCGTGTACCCTGTCCGATTCCTAACAACTGGTATCAGAGCTTCGAGTTTTGGAGGAGGTCTCGGTTTTAGAAATTAGAGTATGCTCTGTGGTTGCAGTTTTGTCTGATCTTCCACATCATAAACTAATTTCTATTAATCGTATTAAAGGTGTCTTGGTACTTTGAAGGGTACTGTTCTGTCACACAAAAGTACTATAAAAGATTTGTCTCTTGTTTGTCGTAATGGCTGAAGACAAGGTTGTAATCGAGAAGTTCAACGGTTCTGACTTTAGCTGGTGGAAAATGCAATTAGAAGCATTGCTATGTCAGAAAGATTTGGACGTGGTACTTGGAGACAAACCGGATAAAATGGAAAAAGTTGCTGAAGATGCGTGGAACTCAAAGGACAAGAAAGCTAAGGCGGTTATTACATTGTCGTTGGAAAGGAGCGTCGCTTTCAACATCATGAAGGAAACCACGGCACGTGGTATGATGGATGCTCTGACGAACATGTATGAGAAACCGTCGGCGGCTAACAAGGTGTTCTTGATGAGGGAGCTGTTCACTATAAGGATGAATGAGGAAGGTTCAGTTACGGTTCACATTAACAATCTAAATTCAATTCTGTCCAGATTATCATCTGTGGGAATTAAATTTGATAACGAGACTCAAGCTTCACTGCTACTAGCTTCACTACCTGATAGCTGGTCTGGAATAGTAACCGCTGTTACAAGTTCAGTGGGGACCAGTGGTATGACTTTTGAAGGGGTTAGAGATTTGGTTCTTGGCGAGGATGTCAGACGCAAGAATCAAGGTGGATCTTCTTCTTCTGAGTTATTAAATATCGGAAGAGGTAGAGGGAATAGTAGGAATAGTGGGAGCAGTGGGAGTCAGGGAAGAAGTTCATCTAGAACTTGGAAGAATGTGAAGTGCTAGAACTGCCAGGAGGTGGGACATGTTAAGAGTCAATGTCCAAAGAAAGAATTAAACAGTGTTGGTGCTGAGAATGTTTATCAGGAAGATGCATTGATACTCAGTATGGAAAACTGTGTAAACTCTTGGGTCATGGATTCAGGGGCTTCGTTTCACGCCATGGACAACGGAGAAACGATGGTGAATCTAAAAGAAGGAAATTTTGGGAAGGTACGGTTAGCAAATGACGAGATGCTTCAAGTAACAGGCATGGGAGATATTGATCTGGTTACTTCATTGGGAACTACATGGAACCTGAAGAATGTCAGGGTGATTCCGGAGCTGAAGAAGAAATTGATTTCTGTTGGTCAGCTAGATAAACAAGGACTGGAAGTAAGGTTTGGTGGTCGTAAATGTAGGGTGGTCAATGGTAATTCGGTGATTGCTCAAGGTATGAAGTGTGGGTCATTATGTATGGTTGAGGTACCTGTTGAGGGAAGTATGACCGTCCCCGTTAAGCATGACAAAATCTGGTTCGCTAAATCTAGTGCTAAGAGACTTCATTTGGCAAACATGAAGTCTGGAGCCAAAGAGATGTTAGCTGAACGAGTCGGAAAGTCTAAACCATTCAGGGGATTTTGTGACAGTGGGAACACGGGGTGTGTTCCGGGTTCAATTACAAAAAGCCGTTGGGTTTTGAAGACTAAGACTGAAAAATTCTCTCCTGTTGGAAGTTTGCAAAGTTTGGAGAGTGTTAGTGGTCCTCGGTGTATCTCTGGAGCTGGTGGAGTGTCCAAACCGGTTGAGACAGAGGATGAGTCGGTGGTGGGATTAACCACGGCTGAGTTAGAGCTAGTGGGAGCTTCAACTGGCCCTTCTAGTACTTGAAGATAAGGGGCGGCTGCAACTAAGGAAATTTGATTGGGTCTAGCTTGTTCTTGGAAACTGGAAGCTTGGAAGACTGATTTGGTTGAAGATTACTGAAGTTACTGTATTGTTCATGTCTCCAAGTGGGAGATTGTTAAGATTTGTGGAGCCATGAAAATTGTGACAAGAATATTAAAGTTCAAGGGTAAATATTGTAAATTCATTTACAATTCAATTGCAAATTGAATTGTTGTGGAAGTGTCTGTTTAGTGAAAAGGTGCTTACCAACCTTTTTTTAATATTCAAAAAAGAAGAAAAAATGAACGGCAATTCAGCATTCATATTATATATGTGTGAATTGCAGGAAAGGCATTACAGCTCTAAAATCCTATAAATATGATTGTTTTCTTCGTTTGTTAATCGCAGCAAACAATTGTAATTGTAATCTTCATAGAGTAAATATAAGAAAACTCAGTTGCAGCCCGTGGATGTAGGATTGACACCGAATCCGAACCACGTAAAATCATTGTGTTACCTTTTGCTTTATTTTCTGCTTTCGTGTGTGTGTGATAGTGTTTCCGCTGCGTGTACCCTGTCCGATTCCTAGCAATCACGCACATCATATTAGCCGTCGCAAAACCATATAAAATTTACAAATGTCAAATCACATTTTATGAACTTAATTACAGATTGTTCCCCCTGCTCTAGAGACACAACAAGTATCCTCTAATAATTTTATTTCCCTCCCTCACATGAATGTATTTACAACAATTACTCAAACTCTTTCATCATCATCATAATCATCTTCAAATCGTTCCAAAAAAGTTACAACAAAAAACTAAACCTTCTTCACCCTTCAAGATGAAACTTAAGATTCAACAACCCTTCCGCCGAAATACTCCGCCTAACCCTCCCCCTCTGCACCACCACATGTGGCGGCGGCTCCGCCTGAAAACACACAACCACCACAGTCAAATTATCTATCGCCCCTCTCTTCATCGCCTCCTCCACCATCTCCTTACAACACCTCTTAACATCATTGTGCTCTTGCAATCGCCGTCTCACAAAATCCACCGCGTTTTGGTTCCTAAACACGTCCCAAATCCCGTCACTTCCGATTATCAAGAACTCGTCTTCTTTCGTTAGGGTTATGAGTTTGAGCTCCGGTTCCGCGATTAGTGGGCCCATGTGGTGGTTGGTTGTGTCTTTGAGGCCTTTAATGTGGAAGTTACCGATGGCTCGAGTCACGCCTAATTGACCGTTTAAGTAACCGTCTTCGATGAATCCGCCTAGGGATTCGATTCGGACGCGTTCTTTTTCGTAGCATGGTCGGTGGTCTTTTGACATCTCGAATGCTAGTCCGTGTCTAGAGAGAATTGCGCGACAGTCGCCCGCGTTTGCCACGAGTAGAGACCTAATAAAGGTAAGTAATTGTAAATGTTTTTGACCATTCTCATAAAAGAGGCAACATTTTGACCATTTTCTAGGGAAGGCCTAAAATATTTTTTTGACAATTAAAATCAAAGGACTGTCTTACGTTTTCCTTTTGGCCCTTTCTAAAGGTTCTCTTTTATAATTTTTTTTAAACTTTACAAACTTTATAAAAGTTAAAAGCGTTTTTATTAAAAACAGCTTGTAGAAGAAGAACGTTTTTTTAGAAGTGTCTATAAAGTATAAAATCTGTTACAAGATAACGTTTATAATTTTGTTTTATAAAAAACGTTTGTAAAAGAGTTTGTAAACGGAGGGTTATGTTAGGATTCAAGGAAGATATTACCAATCAATTGGCTAGTCAAGTGGTACAATTTTTATAAAAAGGTTATTATCAAGAGAACAGTTTTATAAAGAAATGTTTATAGAAACTCTCGTTGTAGAAATCAAAAAGTTTCAAGGAACATACAAACAAGTTTGTAACAACTTTTTTTACAAAAAACGTTTTCGACAAAAATTAAAAAAAAAAAAAAGATTGTTAACCATCACGCTTTTAAAACCACAAAAATTCAATCAAACAGAAATGAAACATCAAAGAGACAAACAAAGAACAAAATAAACTAACCTCCCAAAAATCATAGCAGTAAGCGCAGTTGTGCCTGAAGAAAGACCAGATTCAAGAGCACATGACCTGGCAAAAGCAGCATCCGTTTCCATAAATGACCTCGTCACCACTTTCTCAAGCTCCAATGGAAAATTAGCATCATCAACAATAATTCTCGGTAAATTATCGCGCACAAAATGTGATGCACCTTTTCCTCCATGCCCATCAAACACCTATTTTTTCCCAAAAAAAAAAATATTAGTTTTCACATATTTTCTTCAAAAACGGTTATTCTTCCAACAACCCCTAAACTGGCCCACACTGTCAGAACATTATCTGAGATGTAAATCAGGTACACACAGGGTCCCTAAGGAACATGGAAATGGACTTTTTTTTTTTAGAATAATGATAAAAAAAACTTACCCCGTAAAATGAAACGGGATCTTCACCGGGAAGTTTGTTACTAAAATTTTTAGCTAAATCGGGAATGCAAATGTGAGTGTCCTCCATGTAGGGTCGGTGTCCAATATCTGACCACTCTCCTGAACGAAGGATTGGGGTGAAATTACTCTGTTTTTCCTCTGCAACAACTGTATCCTCACAAATACTTTCCATCTGATGAAAAAACATAATAAGATTAATGAGACTAATATTCTAATACTCACTTTTATAGAGTTTGAGAAAATGTTGATAAAAATGTGACAAATGCATGTCACATATGTCCTTCAGCCATTAACATTTTTTATTATTAATGATAAATGAATCATGGCAAGATTGGCTGGCTAGCATTCAACCGCGTTTTCTTTTTTTTTCTCTGGATAAACGATGTTTTAAAAAATCTAATTAAGTAAAAAAGAAACACTTTATATATAGCTTACTGGATTAATCTTGTCCCCATTATTTCAAAAAGAAACAATACCTTAACGATACACAATCATAATCACAAGAAACGGAAAACCAAAAGTGGCATTTTTGTTGAATTATTCAGTTTTTTGTCATATCTCTTGAATCAAGGAAGACTGTGTTTATTCTGAAAACAGCAAACATTAAATTGATATGGCTATATGCAAAAAATAGCAATGTACTTTCATTTACGTGCGCATTATAGCATCCTACTTTCATTTATTTCTATTACAATATTGTACTTTCAACTTCTTCTCATTAAGGAATTGTACTTTAAAAAATCTACCCAATTATAGCATCATATTTTTAAAATTTTCTATTCAAGACTTTATGCTTTCAAAACTCTAATTATAGATGTGAAAATTATTTTGTAATTGAATGACAATGTAACTGGGTAGAATTTTCAAGACTACAATGTTGTAATAGGACAAATTGGAAGTAGGACGCTATAATAAACAAATCAATAAAAGTACGTTGCTATTTCTTGCACTTAACTCAAATGAATAAGATATTAAAAACCATCAAATTAACCATCTAACTATTACATTTGGCGTCCAAAAGCAAAGTGAAAATTTCCAAAATAACAAAGAAAATAAAAATTGTATTCTTTTTCATACTAAATTCATTTGATCACAAAAACCCCACTCATGTACTATTATATGGCTGGTTTTGCAACCTAGGATTAAGGAGGGCCCACATCATCCTTTACCTATTATGTCCAAATTTTTACGAATTTGCCCTCATTAATACTTTCTTCTCATTTCCCCAATTGTGCCTTCATTTTTGTCAAATATTTTTTGAAAATCATTTATCTAGACATCTCTAATTTATATAAAGCAGGCTATTACATGAAGAAAAGTGATTATACTACTAAAAATTCATGAATACAATAAGAATCCTATCATGTTGAACATAGTAAACATTGAGTATTTGTTTTTTAATTCTTTTATTTCCTCAAGTATAGTTACCAGTCAAAAATGGTTCAAATACGAAAAAAATGGAAGTTCCTTAAATAACAATGACAACTAAATCAAGTCATAGTCAGAACCAAATACAAACAAACAAATTTAACAATCGAACTCCCATAATCCCAAATTGAACCAAACATATGGTTAGAAATTTCAAAGGAACACCAAGGAGGAAGGGAACCATTCATATTTTTTCCAAATTAGCCCAATTCAACACAAAACAACCACTGGCAATTTTGACTAAATTTATCCGAAAAACGAAAAGATGAAAGCTGTTGTAGTCAAATCAACTTTAATTGAACACCTAGAACACCTACTTTTTCTATAGCAATTCACAAACAAGGATCAAACATCCAAATCAAACCCAAAGGAAACCAAATCAATCTTCAATTAGTGCAAGGAAAAGAATCAACAATCAACCTAATTTGAAGATCAGAGCAAACTGTTACATAAACAATAAGAACAGTAACACCAGAAACCAATAATCCAAAATAAACAAAACTCAGCTCAAATTATCAGATTTATGCGAAACAAGAAGGAACCCATGGGGAATTACGAAGTAAAATTGGTCAAATTCGCAGGTGAATTTCAACTTCAAACAATAGAATTAAGAAAGTGATGATCTTTATTCGCTTACCGGAAACGTGTTGGAAAGAGTGATCTGATCAGAAGCAAATTGAGTTGTATTAGGGTCAGTAGAGAGACCCAAATTGTCTATTTCTTCACAGACCTTTTCTACGTCTTGTACACACATATTAATGGATGGATTGATTCCAGCTTCTTTACAGATTTTCTCTCTCACACATACAACCACTGAAACACACACACAGAGGAAAAAGAGAATCAGAAAAAGGAAACTTATTGGATCAAAGGAAAAGAGTGATTAAAAACTTTCTTATGAGAGATGGGGTAATTAAAGAATCAGAAAAAGGGCAACTAATTGAACCAAAAGAAGAAGATTCCAAGAATATTTGCTTGGGGTGTGTGGAAGATATTAGAAATGATGGTTTGTGGTGGTTCTGTTTGCGGCAATTTTATTAATATATACTCTCTTTGTTTCTTTCTTACCCTTTTTTGCTGACGTCTGTGTTTGCTTGTGCTTGAGAAAGATTGAAAATGTTCGAGATTATTCTAGGAAATAATCATGAAAATTTCGGGAAAGAGTGGATAGGAAAGCCGCACACTATTTTATTTAACTTTATATTAACCTGTTGTTGTTGGGATTCCCCGAAAGATAATTACAGTATGGTATTTATTTTGTTTTGATGGACAATATAATTTTTATAAACAATAACATGAGTGTATTTTTTGCTTAAATATGCAATGAAATCCTTTATGTTTAAAAATAAAATAACTGAAATAATCGAAATATTGTTTTTTTCTAGTAGTTTGGGATTGTGTTTTCCAACTTTTATTTGATTAAGAAATTGTTATATCTTCAGAATATAGAACTTTTGAACCTCGGGAAAAATCTTCGAATTATTCGGTAGTTAGACATCAAATAATCGATTTTCAAAATTAATTTTAAGGGTTATTGTCACAATAACCCTATAAACTAGTATCAAAAAATTTAAATGGTCAATGAAGTTTTTTTTTTTTTTTATATTTTGAGTCATTAAACTTTTATTTTACCTATTAAAAAGGGAAAGCACCTCATTTGACCCCGGTTTCACCGGTTGCATCTAGTCTACCTGACTTTTTTATTTTAAACAAATTAAAATTTTATAATTATTGATATAACAAAATCCCTTCTTATTCAATTT